>JAQFXN010004128.1:0-10107 GCA_034693365.1 Liacarus xylariae
CTCTATTAAGTTTCATTGGAATTGATTAAATAGTTTTGTTAAAAACTTTACATTTTAATTTTTTGATTTATATATGGAACAGTTAATATTTCCGAAAAAAATATTGATTTATTTAATTTAATGATTGTATATAATTTATATAATATAAATCTTTGTCTATTGTCTATTTTGTATTGTAGTCTTTACAGTCTTTAGTGCACAATAATCCGTACAATAAATAAATAGTCAATTAAATTAATTGCTTGTAATTAACTTTTAAATTATAGTTAAGATTTACACAGTTATTATTATTTTTGTTGCTATTATAAGGATTAATTGTAAAGAAGTTTTAATTATAATTTTGAATAAGAATGCATAGAAGGAAAGTAGGGTTAAATATTGCTCTTTTAATCAATGTATTAAATATCCCTATTGAAACTGGATTAAAACCGTATTATATTTTGTTGCAGACATGTCCAAAGTCAATTACGGGTATCGCCAAGCTCGGCCTATTCAGGGGGTCTAGGGGAGGGTATTTTGAGAAATTTCTCTACTTGCTAGGGGAGGGAGTATGTAAAAACGACAAAATATGTAAATAATAGTTAATGTAATGTAAAAAAATTCTTTGGCTCAAAAAGCCATTTTGAAAACTTTCGAGACAGAGAGTATTTTGGCTATATACATCACCTTGGCGACTCTTGTCAATTACCACGTTAGAGACCAATCAATAAAATATCAATTCAGGGCATTTTTCATTTAATTTTATTTTAGAATTGATTCAATCGATGTTTTTACAACATTATAAATGATGCGTAAAATTCACTTAAGTATCTCAAAAATAGAAACGAAATCTTCTTGAAATGAAATTCTAATATAATTGGTTGAATCGATTGAAGAATATAACTTATGTCCAGTCAGGAGTCAATTTGGCCATGGTTATAAGTAGAGGTAAATGTTTCTCAAAATCACATAATCTGAGTTAAGATCAGGTGAACACTCACGAGGTGTCTTGGTTATACTCCCTGTTGAGAGTTATAAGAGGGTGATCTTCAGATAAATACTGATACCTTTATTGATTTTGTAAAATTATTCCTCCCTGTACTCCCCCACTTGGCTAACCTTGGTTATCCCTTTTCCCTAACATAAAGGTTTTCTTATTAGAAAACAAGTTTCTTGATTTATAAAATTGGTGTTTAAAGTTAAAATTTTAAAGATAAACCAGCATTTATGTTTAAAACTTTAATAATTGACAAAGGTAATACATAATAAGGATAAATGGTTTTGTAGAAGAATCTAGGGCAAGCCTGTCCGGTTACCTTGTCTTTATTGAAAATGCAATAGTATTATTGTACATGTGCGCATGATTTTGTGGATCGCAAAATTTTAATGTCTAAAGCAATTGTGATATAAATAATCAAATCCATAGATTGGGAAAATGAAAGAAATTGAACATAATTTCTATTAACAGAAAAATTTTCATTTTTTTATTATTAGAAATAAAATATTGTTTTCTTATGATTTAATTCGTTAATATAATTAATTAAAGATATATTATTTAATTAAAATCATTGAAAGAAACTTGCTTTTAATATAGGATTGAAAGCAATTATTTTCCAAAACAGTTGATATTTTCAACACTAGAATCCGTCACTAAAATGAGCTGTACACATAGCCGTACAATTATAATACAAAATATTGTACCCTGTTCAAATGACAAGTAAGGCAGAATCCACTGCTAATGCCTAATGCAATTTGATGAGTTTAAGAAACGAGCAAGGATGTCCAGACTTGAAAATCTTATTTAATTTTGGGGAAGTCTATGTGGGTATTCTAGGCATTGAGGTCACTTTACCAAATTGTAGGTAATTGTGGCCGGGAGGTATTAAACAATCGTCAAATTCTTACAGAATTTAATTAAAAATGATGCAAATTAACAGTGTTTGGACGAATTCAGTAAGAATTTAACCAAATTTATACTGAAATCTGTAAGAATCTAACAATATTTGCCCATATTTAGCAAGAATTTGACAAAATTATGATATTCTGAAAGAATTTCACAGAATATTCCCAAAACGACTCTTTCGTGGCACTTTTTTAATATAAAAATAAGGTGTGGGGTACCTTCCTGAGAATCTATAAAGTTATCCGACCAAAATGCCAGGTGGTGTTCCGAGCTGGACCTATATCTGAGCATCCCAGGAAACGAGTATGCTAAATATAGAAACTTAAGTTCCTGAAGAGAAGTGAGAGACAGTAATTTTATTTTATTTCTCTAGCGATTAAGAGTTTAAAAAAATTAAACAGTTTAAGTTAAAAGTAATAAATGAAGAAATTCAAAATTTACAAGGAAATTGAACTAAATGTCTGAATAATAACCATTGATAAATTTATTTCCAATGTAAAATTTAAGCATAAATTTCGTTACTTATCAATAATCTCAAAACTAAAAAAATATTTTGTTTAAATATTCTGTAATTTATAATAAATTTATCGATAGAAGTAAATATATCAGAAACAACTTATTACAAAGTATTTTAGATTCACATACGATATCAGCATTGAATTTTAAATCGAATAAAAGCAATATATTTCATAACTTCTGTGATATTAATTAAAAGCTAACTTAAGGAAAAAAGAAATTATTTGTTCTGCATTAAATCTACAAAATTTTATTTACAAAATTAATTCTAAATACATATTATTTTTTAACACATTATTTTTAAAAATAGCTTCATTAGAATTATGCTAAATAATCATTATCATTTTGAGAATGATCAGACTTAGTTTAAGAAATCTTAGCAGAATAAAACCAAGTTTGGATTTTAAAGCAATAGATTTTTCATAAGCCCTTTGATCAGTAGCTCTTTGATCGCACTTTATTATACGTTCATATCTATATTTACCGACTATGAAGACTATTGTATATTTTCTTTTGCGTCAATCAATTTATTTTTATTAATAATAATTTATATTTTCATAACTGATGTCAAAAACATAATTGAAATCATTGTAAAAGAAAGAGAGAAATAGAAAAAAGATTAGACAAGAATTTCAATATTAAATTAATAAAACAGAAAATAGAGAATGCGTTTTATCAAATAATAGCTCTCTCTCTCTCTCTCTCTCTCCGCGCTCTCTCTCTCTCTCTCCGCGCTCTCTCTCTCTCCGCGCTCTCTCTCCGCTCTCTCTCTGCTCTCTCTCTCTCTCTCTCTCTCTCTCTCTCTCTCTCTCTCTCTCTCTCTCTATTTATGCACTTTTTCAATCCCTCTCTCCTTTTTCACTTTTTTCTCTTCATTCACTTCATAGCCTTAAAGTATTTTAGAGACAATTCATGATAGAGTACTCAATACTATGTGTTATACAATTTTATGACAATACAACAAAATAATAAAATTTATATTAAATAATTTTAATTTAATTTTGGATTTAGATTTAGTACTTTTAATGAGCAATAATGAAATGTTTTAATACTTTTTATGCCCTCAGCTCTAATATTATTATAGAGAAAAATAAAATAGAGTCGGTATTAAAGAAGAGATATATATATATATATAAATACATTAATTTTTAATGCTATTTCTCAATCTGAATGCAATTTACTGACTCTAGCAATATATGAACAGCACATGTACTATCAAATAAAAATCAAAGTGTGTAAGAGTTCTTTAGAAAATATTATTATATTATTATTATTATTAAACATGAATTTTGAATATCTTATCAATGATTTGATGAATAAATTAAATGACTAACAAATGATAATTTTGTAGGTAATGATTGGGTTGAGTGGGTTTCAATTGTTAGTAAAGGGTCAGGGATGGGTTGGGATCGAAAATCAGCACAAATCCAGATCCTAATCTGAATTAAAGGTAAAACAATACATTAATATGTGAATATTTGTTCAAATGATAATCGACCTGTCCTTGTCAGAAGCATTAAACTATATTTTAGTAATTACTAATTACTATTTAGCTCATTTGAACAAATAATTGCACATATGATGTTGTATTCTCTCAGCCTCCACACATTCATCTTAAATCGATAGTACGTTTAGCTCAGATCGCATATTATCGAGTATTCGAGATTCACGTCTATATAATGCTTTAGAAATATAAATTGAATATGATTTACATTAAAAATTAGTGCATTTGCTCTTTATTTATGTGCTTATATACTATTGGATTCTATTTTTCGTTTCGTTTAAATAGAAAATAATTTTATAAATAAATTCATCCTAATCAAAATTTATCAGGAATATATATTTAATTTTTCTATATACATCTTGAGTTATTAGTATATTTTCTTGAAGAAAATCTAATTTAATTATCCTGATTGTTATGTGAAAATTTTCCCTGTATAATATCATTAGAATTTCTGAAATTAAATTAAATAAAATAATTTTAAAGTATTTTATCCTTCGTCTGCAATGAATAAATAAATTCTAATGTAATAGAAAAACAGGACTAATGAAAAAAATCTAATTATAAAAACTCTTAATTAAAGATTCTTATAATCTCATTGAGAATCGCATACAAAACATATACAAAAGCAAAAGCAAAGTGTAAATCAAAGCACTAAACAAAGCTTTAGAGTTGATTGCTTGTCCAAACAAAATGGATTAGGCTTTTGATAAATTGTATCGAATAATAGGAAAAATTGATTGTGATATTGACATTAAGGTTCAACTATAACCCCAAACACACAATCAATGGCCGAATATATGTTATACGACTATCTAATTAAAGAATAGATAAAATCGACTTAAATACTCCAATTTATATCAATTACAACAATGTGAACAGGAGGTAGAGGTCAAATAACCCCTGACATTGCTTGCCAAAATATTAAAACCGATAATCTTTTATTTCGCCATTTCATCAAACATTTTTATCACAATAACCAGAATATTCTGTGAAAATTCTCTTAAATATATCTGTTAAATACTGTTAAATTGCAGAATATTCTGAGAAATTCTGTGAAATTGCAATCGCAAAGCCCCTACAAAAGTATTTTCCTCATCTCTGGTCAATATTGTTGCCTTTTCTAAATGAGATTCCATAAAAAGAAACACTAAATTAATTAATTTTCATTTTTGTTTCAATGCATAACACATTAAATAAGAGCACTATTTATTAGAATTTCTATAACAAATCCTATTAACTAAATGGCTATTAATGTAAGAATTGCTTATCATTTTCGCGAAACATAAATCAAATACATTTATCAATATATCGGATAAAGTGCTTTATTATAAGAATTGATAGTTTTTTATCTTTATTTTTTGGTTTTTGTTTTAAAAAATAATTTTCTACTTATGTTTTGGGAATAGAAGTGCAAAGAATTCATTTTTTGCACGACTTTTTCTTCCACTCATTTAACTTATAAGTTATAATGTGTTTAAATATATGTTGGGTTTTTCGTTAAAATGATTTTTATACTTATTAACTGCTGTAACGCCATATGCGTCACATATGGCACAAATTCACACAATTTTTTCACTAAAAATAAATAAATAAAACCGTAAAAATCACTTCAAAAATAAGTTTCTAGAATACACGATATATATCTATATATACAGAGGTATAAACGAATAGGTTATAAAATTGTTCTTGATTTTTGTGTATCTTATACACAAGTTTGCCTTCGAATTAAGGTTTATAGAGTACAAAACCTGGAACTACACAAACCAAAATCTAATTAGCTTGGGTATTATTTATTTAATTTTAATCGATTTGTTGTTACAATTTAAAATTCAATGCTAACTAATATAAATTAATTTAGAAAATTAGTTAAATGCTTTTATTAATTAATCTAATTTGTTAAACTAAATATAGCTTGTGCATTTATTTTAAAGAATGTATAGAATAATAGCCTACGATAATTACAATTGCAATAGATTTCATGTTATGTTAAGTTACGAATGATTGTTTTGATTCATCTTGTACATATCTAATAAAAAACAAGATATGAAATTGAGCAAGAATTTTGATATTTTTCTTTTTTTAAACTCAATTTAATATAAAAAAAGTTCTCAAAAAATTCATTTTTAACTTTTTGATAATAACATTGTCGGACAACTATAGAGAAATACAGATCCAAAGAGACTCCAAAAGAATTACTACAAGAACTACAATAGAATAGAATATACAGTAGAATCATATTAGAGAATGTATTCTTGAACTGCAGTACAGAGAGACCAATGAATGAATAGGCACTGTATAGAAGAGTTAGGTTTTGGAGAATTAGATTAGCGTTTAGTAAAAATAATCTAATAATGTTTTGATGGGTCGGTCACACAAACACTACTGCGTTATATTGAATATATAGAGACACAGACACAGAGAAACATAAACTCAATTTTCATAGCACAACCACCAAAATGACATTACATAAAACGCTGTGCCAACTTTTAAACTTGCTAGACTTAATCCATCCTTCCATTCTCTCTCTCTCTCTCTCTCTCTCTCTCATCACTCTCTCCACTCTCTCTCTCCTCTCTCTCATTGAATCTGTATTTTCCAGAAAAATAAATATTTCAACTCTTTATTTGTTTAACTAATTCACTCAAAACTTATTGTGAAATAAATTAGTTTTGAGTTTTGGTATTAAAGAGAAGTCTTGTGTCCGTTCTGTTGAAAATTATTGGTTATTTATTTCTAGGTTTATGTTTGTTATGCATGAATGTTGTGTGCAATCAAATTGTCTCTTATTATTAAATTTTTATTTAACGCTTGTGTTAATTCATATTGTGTTAAAAGTTTTGTCACAATTATTATTATTGTTTATCTCTAAGGCTATAAATAAATCTCTCAATTCTAATGGGATTCGCTTTCACATCAAGAGATCATTCGAATTGTTATTCAATACTAATAATGAATTCGTGAGCAAATTAACAATATGCATTTTGAAAGATAAAAAGCAGAGAAATAAATTAAAAAATTCCTATATTTTGAACTGAATTTATTTCTCTTCACAATAGATTTCATTTTATTTAGTATATGTGAATATTTATTTCCAATCCATGACATTTTAAAAGAAGCTTCTTTGTAAGATTTATTAGAGCTATTTATAAGACTTGCTTCAGTATTGAAAGCATAATATACATAATATGCTTTCTATACTGATTTCTATATTATACAATTAAACATTGAATTTTGCAGAAACACATTTAAATAAATTTGTTTCTTAATCAAGTTTACAAAATTATTGATTCAATGTTCAACTGATTAACCACTTCAAAATGATTATAAATTTAAAATAGATAAGTTAGAAAAATAAAATAAATTTCAAATTATTTTGGTTGCCAATCAACTCCAACAAGAAACATCCAACCACATTTTTGGAAACATCTAATAAAACCTATAAATAAACTTATAGGTTCTAAATAAAATTGTCAATCCAAATTCGAAACCTCAAAGTTAAATATTGAATTTTTTTTAGATATTTAATTAATAATTGTGAAATAAGGATAAAAAATAAATGAAAATTATTTCATTCCGTAATATATCTATAGAATCATTGCATTGAATTAGGGATGGACAATGAACTCAAATTCAGGGAGGGTGAAATGTACTGATAAGAGACTCAAAATCACAGGTGGTATAGAGAGGGTATTTTGAATCACCAAGATTGCTCAGAATTTACTTAAAAATAACGTAATTCAATCAATTCTGCAAGGATTTAACAGAATATGAAGTAATTTAACAGAATTTCGACCAATTCTGTAAGAATTTAATAGAATTTGGCAGAATTTTGGCAAAATTCTGTTATTTTTCTAAGAAATTATAGAATATTCTTAAAAACGGCGCATTTGGAACCGTTTTTTCAAAATTATTAAAAAGAGGTCCTAATTTTTTCTTTATCACAGAGGGGTATTTTGGGAATTTATCGAAGACAGGGGAAGTATTTTGGCTATACCCCCATTGTCCATCCCTACAATGAATCAAATATTATAATCAATTGCTGTGGAATTATTTTCATTTGGTGGTTAAGAGCGCTCCATTGTTTAGATTTGACATGAAATGAGATTTTAGCCAAAGGGGGTGATCAGGTTGGTCTAGACCGGCCTGTTTTAAGGGACCCACCCTCCCCCTATCTGAAAATTTTCTAGGGGTCTATATATGGTTCAAATCATATTTTATTGCTAAATAAAACTTAATTATATTGTTTTGGGTTTAATTTAAGCTTAAAACCGGATTTTAGATGATCAATCGCCATTTTGTACAGACATGTTAGACCTACCTGATCCCCCTCTGTAAAAATTTTGGGGGACACCATGACCAAAATCCTGTGGCCATCTCTGATTCTATCTCTGATTGTTTACTTCCAACTGAATCAATGAGCATCACTATTATTGAGCTTCACTAAATTTTACTTTATTATATCAATGATTACAATCGTTGAAAACATTTGTTAAATTAAAATAAAATATAAATTATTTTTTTAGCAAAATAATGATGAATAATAAGAGAAAATTAATCTGATCTTCTATACCACACTTTGAGACTAATTAACATTTTGTTTAAATATTAAACTCAATTCTTATTTAATATAATTTAATGAGATTTATAATATACTGTATATAATTGGTGCTTGATTAAAGACTGACTGCCGTGTTATTGGTAGTGGTATTACCATATTTATGTCCAGGAGTAAAGTGTTCACAGAAGTAAATATACAAGAAGTAACTGTACCAATTGCCTTCATTGTCAAATTATTCATCAAATGACTGAATTGTTAATATTGTTTTCAAAATCTTTTATTATGGGAATTGATTTCGCAATCTGTGAAAAATAAATTCAATTCAATCGAAATATTTTTATTTATTCTTTTTTTTGTGCGATCTTTTCAATAAACTTCAAACTTATATATCGAAAAGAAACAGTATTTTGAAATACTAGTACTTCATATCCCTGTATACAAGAAGTACTTGAAAGTCAATCTGAAAATCAAATTTCAATTTTTAAAGTATTTGTTAAAAATATTTTTCCGTTAAAAAATTTTTTTTCGAGTCATTTTCAAATATAATGTTTATTAGGGATGGGCAATGGGGGTTTAGCCAAAATGCGCACTTTCTTGGTTAAAATACCCTAATGATTAAGAAAAATAAGAACCCCTATCATTTTGGCAAAATATTTTAGCATAAATGACTCCGAAAGTGCCATTTTTGGAATATTCTATGCAATTCTGTCTAAATTCTTAGGAGAATAACAGAATTATGTCTAATACTTGCTAAATTTAGTTAAATTCTGTTAAATTCTTACAGAATTCATCATAATTTGCCTAATTTCTAGCAAATTCTGTTAAATTCTTGCAGATTTAGTCGAAATTCTGAAAATTACGTCATTTTTAATCAAATTCTGCAAGAAGTTGATGATTGCAAAATACCCCACCCTATACAACCCTGAAATTGAGGCTATCATCAGCACCCTATACCACCCCTTACTTTGAGTTCTTTGACTATTCTTAGAGTATATATTGATATTTTCTTCATATTATTTTCCGATTTAAAGAAAAAGAAAATTCTTTTTATTATAAAAATAGTTAAATTGAAAAAATAAATATTTTCTTATTCTTCAATTCATATATTTGTCATGAATTTTGGTCTAAATAATCTTTATCTCAAATAACCTGTATAAATTTAAAAAAGAAACTTGCTGAATTTATCTAAAAAACTTTCAGAAAATGTTTATTCAATTTCACTATAAAAGGTTTTTTTTCTGAATGAATTCAATTTTAAATAACACTGAAAGTCATTTTGATTTCAAAAGAATTTCCAATATATTATTTCATGAATGAATAAAACTGTAAATTATAAAAAATAATAATTTTTCAAAATATTTTTATTTACAAATTTTTCTTTTTTATACATGTAATGAAAGGATTGGATAGAATGGTATAAAATGCAAATGTTTAAACTAGACTATCTAAAGCCAGTCTTGTTTCCTGTCTTGTCTTGTTTTCCTGTTCCTATACAGGAACAGGATAGGACATGAAAGTATTTTATATACTAGAACAGGAATTGGACAGGTCAGAAAAATATTTTTCAAATATACCAGGACAGGTTTTGAAAATCTATTGAATCAATAATTAATACTTTTTAAAATTTCAATTTTTTCAGACACTTAA
>JAQFXN010004129.1:0-10106 GCA_034693365.1 Liacarus xylariae
ATGTGCGAATTAATCAGAATCGATGTTTCAATTGTTAAAATTCATTAATTTAAACTATATATTTTAGCGCCCTCTAGCAACTACAAGCCAAGGTTTAGGAAATTTTGCAAAGAAATGCCACACTCAGAATGACCTCCTCTATCGATGTGGATAGGTTTCTTGACATTCCACCTTTTTTTTAATTATGCGTTTATGGCACAACTTTTGAGGTGTCACCTCAACACTGTGCAAGTTATGCTCAACTAACCTCAAGGCAAGGCCTGATTTAGAATTTAGAAAAAAATAACTTTCACTTTAAGCTATACTATTTAGTTCTGATCTTATATTAGATTTATATAAATATTGAAATTTAAAATTCTTATGAATCTAAAGAATTTCTCCAATAATTATATCAATAGTTTATTTATTAAAGGAATTCAATATTTTATAAATATTTCTGTTTATAATTTATTAATAAATATTCATTAAAATTAATTTTAATAGCCATAAGACATATACTTTAGGTGCCATAAGACTCAAATATATCGCTTAGAGTGAGATTAATTTTTTTTTCTCTCAAATCATAAATTATTGCCAAAAATTTATTTCTAATGAGTTTCAATAGTATTGATATAATTATTCGGGAATTTCTCACAAGAAATTCAATAAATTGTATACTTTTTTATATTCGTATTGCTATCGGATATGAGAAGAGATTAAAAAAAATCTAATAAATATTTATTGAGAAATGTCTCTTTCCTTAATTAGAAATAAATCAAATCTAACATGAAAGTCATATTACTGGCCATAACTAGTATTTCTCAATGAAAAACTGAATACTTTTTTTTCATTGAATTAATTATATTAAAGAAAATTAATTAACAATTAAATTGAAAGCATCTGATATAATGCACGGATATGTAGGTTTGTATGAATGGATAAGTAAATGTGAATTGGATAGGGCAGAATTTTTTTTCGATTTCTATTATTTCTAACATATATGAGAGAAAATGAATCGAAGGCATCGTGAGTTTGAATTTTTATAAGTATTAATCTTAATAGGAGTTTGCTTTATATAATCAGAAATACATACTCTGGTCAATAGTAATTGCATTTGATTCTCAGCCACTCGTCTCCCAATACAAGATCTAACGCCCACACCAAAGGGCAGACAGGCATGTGAATTGATGGCCTGATAACCACCAGTTGATTGTCTGTCACGCATCCATCGCTCCGGCATAAACTTATTTGGATTAGAAAAGTACTCCGGATTTCGACCCGTAGTGTACAGTGGCATCAATAATAATTTCTGGCAAGGAAAGGAAAGGAGGAGAGGAATTGAAATTTTAAAAAAAATCCAATCAATAATAATAAATATTTCATATGAAAAAAGAGTAAAAAAATTCTATTAATAAACCTAAAAGAAGAAAAAAGAAGTGTTAAAAGTCAAGCAAATCAGTGAAGAAAGTAATGAAAATCACACCACAAATGACAGTAAAGGGCAAATAGTGTATAACTATCGCACCACCAGAAGTCAAGGTTATGTTTAGGTGAACTAGTTTTCAACTGATTTATATATTTGACCTTTTTTTAGGAAAAATATATAAAATATTTCTTATTTTTTTTCTATTCTGTAGACAAGAGAAGAGTGTGTGTGTGTGTGTGTGTGTGTGTGAGAGAGAGAGAGAGAGAGAGAGAGAGAGAGAGAGAGAGAGAGAGAGAGAGAGAGAGAGAGAGAGAAGTGAAAATTGTGTTATCTATCACTCTATATATTATATGTGCTATTAGTCGCGCGAGAGAGAGAGCCTTGACTTCAATCAAGAAAAAAAAGTTAACGTTCGGCAGAGTATTCCAGAGTATATTCTCTTTTTTTCTGAAGTCATAAGAGCACAGAATTTATTTTTAGTAACAAAAAGAAAAGAAATTTCTTTTTGTTTGTTTTGTTTATTATTTTATTTTCAAATCATTTTTTTGCGAATCTTATTCTTCAAGAATAACAATAAATACTGAACACAATACTGTATACTCACTCCTTTAGGAATATGATATCCGAATAGGTCCAGGTCTTGTGATGCATATCTGGTGAGGAATGGCGCCACCGGATATAATCTGTACAATCAATTATAAAATATTCTTTTGTTATATTTTTTTAATTTAAAAATTAATTATAAATAAATAATAATAAAAATCTATCAAAACTATTTTTTCCTTGGTTAATTCAAAAACAATATTTATATTTATATATTTATTGACATTTGAACAGGGATGTGGAAGTGGGGTGGGGTGTGGAATAGGGCTGTGGGGTCCAGCCCGGAATATCTACCCCCTACCCTAGCAAATTTTATGGCTAACATTACTTCTATGGATGTCTGTCACTAAACTTTGAGCAAAAAGTGGGAGAAAAACCTAAGTGTGCGAAAAGCCAAAATAGCCCCTGGCGTTTTCTTAACAATTCTTAAAATAGTTGTATTTTATTTATGTTTCTTAACTCAAAACTTTGACAATGTATTCAAATACCTGAGCGCTTCTTTGATCACACCTTTAGTATATGAAAGCTGTGGTAAGTGTTTCTCCTCTACAATGTCTCCACCGGTCACTCCATTCACTTCATCTAACATTTTCTGTTGACACTCGGGATTGCGAGACAATAGATAGAGTGCCCATTGGGTCGCATGTGATGTCTGTTTGAGAGCAATCATAGCTTATAGTGATTTCATAAAACAGATTCCCATTCATTACATACCGTATCTGCGGCTGCGATAAACAGATCGACAATAATGTGGGCAATTTGTTCCTGGTCTGTATTTCCCTGCATTAGCTCTTTGATAATGCCCTGACCTGTCACTCCATCACCACTTAACTGTCCAATTGATTGTTGTCTTTTAAATTGTTCTATATTTTCACTGACATAACTGTTTCCTATTATTAGACAAAAATAACCATAAAATTAATGAATAAATAAAAACTTAGATTTTAATCAATAATCTAAAGACCCCTTTCATATCGAAACTTATAGGTATTTAGAAATTCAAAGAGAATTCATTAACTTTGGCGACTGAATCATTCACTTTCATTAACTTTTGATATAGGAGTTTGACGTCAAACTCAAATAAACTTTCATTAATATAATCACTATTAAGAGGGAAAAGAGATTTTAAAAAGAGGTTTGTTTAGGAATGTTTGCCAAAATAGTAACCATTCATATGAATTATTAGATTATTAAATCTCTTTATATTACATAACTAATGGTAAATTTGCTAAAACTTAATTAATATCTGTTTTATTTTTGTAAATTCTTAAAATTAAACAATTTTCTGTGAATTATCGAGAAACAAAAATAAGCTGAAAAATTCTAAATAAAATGCGACTAGTTAATTTAAGAAATTCTTGTTTGATTGTAATTCATCTTGTTCTAATAATTAAAGCAAGTTAAAGCATGTTTAATATGAATATTCGAATTATCGACTGATTCTATTGCAGGAGAGATAGGATCTAATGATAATTATTGCTCATGTATACCAAGTTCTAATGCTTTATCACAATTAGAGACAAAGCGTCTCCATACGGATAGATTATATTTGCTTGCTACTTTTGCAGACACCAGACCAGTTTCCATTTGAGCCGATTCCACAAATATATTTTGAACCGCGTCCACGAACTCATGTATGTTAGCGATGGGCGTCTGATTAGAACCATTGCTGGCATCGATTGCGACACATCCAAGTCGTCGACCGAAAATCATCGTTCCTAATGCTGTTGGTGTTGCGCACATATAGATAGGGGAGAGAACCGATAGCGAAGAAAAATGTTTAGATAACGAATACTTTTTTTTCACTCTCAAACAAATTGAGTGAAACACAAATAGCAATCAGTTATTTAAGTCTCGATATATACTGTATATCAAAGACACGATTCACTTGATTACTGGTTATTATGAAAATCTCAGCTCTTTTTTCTCTCATTTAATTTAAACGTTTATATTTATTTTAATGGTATTAAAACATTTATTTCTTGTAATTAAATTTTTTTAAAAATCATTCAGAGAGAGGAGAGGAGGGGAGAGGGAGAGAGAGAGAGAGAGAGAGAAATTGTATAATAAATTGTTTTATATGAGTTTCACACAAAAAAACGAGTTTAATCTCTTTCTTCTTATACTTTAACAAAAATTAAATACTTTTACTCTAATATACAGTAAATTAACAGAAGAAGAAGAAAATATATCTCAAAGTGAAAGTTTAATTCGAGTTTTTTTTTAAAAAAAAAGTTAAAGCAATTAAAAGTCGCTTTTTTTCTTATTTCAAAATTAATGTTTAAAAATTTTTGTGACCATTAATTTTAAGGCTTAATCTCACATTATTTCTCAACTCTTATATATATAACTTATATATGTATTTTAAGCATTTTCATGGCTAACCTCAACCTTGAAGAGAGAGAAAAAAAACTTAAATATAACCAAAATGAAAAGTTTCATTTCAAAGTTCATTTTGAGAAAATTTTGTTTTAATAATTTCTTTTCGGTATAAGATTTTTATGGAACGCGAATTTCAAGTTCAAGGCTAACAGATTTTAATATTAATAAATAAAAGCCCACAAAAAAAACTTTTTGGTAGAGTTTTTCAATGATTTATCTTTACATAAATAAAAATATAATTATCTTTTTCTTCTTCTTCTGAGGGGAAAAATTGTTGACAAACATTAATAAGAAAAAAGAGTAATGAATTTTTTCAACTCTTCTCATTTTGTATTTTTGCAATGAATGTTTAGAATTTAATCTATAGTTCAATGAATATGTGAAACATATATACTGTATATAAGAAGAAATATTCTAATCATTTATTTATCATTTATTTTCGTATTATCAGTGGATAAGCAATGATATAATTCTTTTGGTTCATAAGGTTTTTTCTCTCTCTTAACTAATCTCAACTAAACAAACAAATTATTTTTTTCTATTTGAATAAAAGCGCCATTTGTTTCAGTTATTATCGCTCTTACACTTGAAATAAAAGCGCAAAAGAAGAAAAAAATAAAAATATAAAATGAAAATAATTTTTTTTCCTAACTTTAATTACTCATATGAGAGACATCAGAATCAAGTGCCACATAAAGACAATGACCCAAAACTAGTTGATATCAGAAAATATTTATGAATTGCTTCTTATCTTTAGTGCAGATATTATTTTTTTTTAATGAAAGTGGAGAAACCCTTAACGAACGGTTCAAATAAAGAGTACAGAGTATTAAATCATATTAATCAAGAGGAGAAGAGAGAAAACGAGTATTCAATGTATTTTCTAGAATTAGAAAGAAAGAGTGTTTTTTCATTTTCTGAATGATTAATATAATTAATGTTTTTTAATATATACAACACAACTGACTTTGAAAACTGCTTTTGACTTCTTATATATAAATCATAGATAATTTACATTAAGAATTTTGCTCTTTTTAGATTTTTAAACCGGTACCTCAGGATTAACTGCTACTCTATTATTATTATTATTATTATTATTCAAAAATTAATTCTGAGTGATTAAGAAAAAAAATTTATCTTGCATTAAATATTTTTAATTTAAAACTGAAACTTTAATTAAAGAGAAAAAAAGATTTATGAGATATATTAAAATTTTTAATTACTATATCTTCTAATTAAATGATTACAACACAAAACAAGATGATTTCTTAAAAAAAATTAGTATTTTTTTGGTAATACAAACAACAAATTTCATTATATTTTAAATTTTAAAACTTATTACTTAAGAAAAATATTCTGTGGATTCTCTGACTTTTCTCTCTCTGTCTCTATCTATCCATTCAAAACGAAACGCCTGTAAAAGTGTTCGCACACTTTGTATTAAAAGCAGTGCATGTAAGCAGACTTTACACTCGAACACACAGTTAAAGGAGTTGTTGCAAAAGGAGTTTTTCACTTTTTCTTTCTTAATCAATCACTTATCTAAACAGGCTTTTCCAGTGATGCCATAATTGCCTGAATAAATATAGTCTAATTAGAATTTATTATGAGTTTCATCACTTGAGAATGTGAATGAGTGAAAGTTTTCCGTATTTATTAAAACAAATTATCTAATTATCTCTTTTTTTACTTCTTTTAACTTTTAAGGAAAGTTCTTTGATCTCAAGTTTTTAAAAAAAAAGTTTTAAAGTATTTTTTCTCTTACTTTTTTTTGAATAACATTAATGAATATAATTATAATTTTTTTTATTGCTCTTTTAAATAACAGTCTTTAAAGTTTATCTAATTTTAACAGACATTGGATTTTGAAGTTTTGCGAAATAAAATATTTTTCTTAATGAATATATAAATACATTGTTATTAATCTATATTTCATTTAATTTTCTATTAATGCACTGTATATTTCGAGCCTTTTGTTAAAAAAAATTAACAATGATAATTAATATTATGTGCAAAATATGTTAGTTCTAGGAAAGTATAGGTGACATATGGGTGGAAAATATAGTTTATTTTTAGGAAATCACACCACATATTGTATGCACACGTCTATTAAACAAATATTGAATATAAGCTAAGGTTAGGGACTACTCCTCACACTTAAGGCACATGCAGTCAAACATATTCTCTAATAATTGACGAATTACTTTATCATAACTGTACTGATTATTATTGGGAAATAGAAATAGAGAAATGCAATGAACTCTTCTTCAAAATTTCTGTTTACACATTCTGTTATATAATTAATGATAACAATTAATAGTAAATAAATAAATAGTAAATTAATATACAAAAAAAAGTGTTTTATGAGAGAATATCCATTAATTAATCGGAATTTGAAACATAAGATCGACATTCAATAAAATAATTATTGAGATAAGCGTACAAAACACTAACAATTTTTTATTCTTGATATCTCAGATATAAAATGTCAACAAATTCACTGTCAATGTGACGCTATTTTACAAACACTTAGACAACACTTTTTTTGTCTACTATTCTCAGATAAGAGACTCAAAAACACACAAGTCTTTTGCCAAAAGAAGAAATGTTTGTGCTCTCAAGAGTTGCCTAATTATATATAAATTATATAATTATTTTGTTTTGCTTTAATAGATATGAAACGAACATAAGATACAAAATATACCGAAAGAAGAACTTCTTATGTATATTATCTTTTAATTAAATGTTTGTTCAGAAAAAGGCGACAAAAAAACATTATGTGTTTTATACTAGAATGCGAATCCGTAATCCTTCAAATTTCCCGTTCCCTTCTCAATCCATTAAGGTAATTGGAAGGGAACGGGAATAACTATTGAGCCTAAGGATTGGAGAAGGGATTGAGTTTCAGCAATGGGAATCCAGTTTTTAGGGCATTCATCATCTTATATTCATTATACATGCGCTTTACATAAATATCCAATGCATTAAATATTTTTAAAAAAGGTAATAAAATATTAAAAACACAAAACAAATGAGTTTATTAGATCTAATTTTGATTTATATGAAAACAATTATTAAATTATATTATCATTGATAACTTCGGAATAAATACCTGATTATTTAAGGAAAATGTATTTTACTTTTATGGAAAATGGGAACGGGAAGGGAAGGGATTGAAAAATTATACCATGGGAAGGGAAGGGAAAATTTTTTAAAGACAATTTCGCACTCTATTTTATACCTATATCATATTCAAATATTATATAGAAAGAGCTTACATTCGATGGACCAGTTGTACAGGTCCGTTTCCAAATGGGTGATGATGCTGGTGTCCGAGCTCTGGTCGAATGACTGTTCCCATTGAGCCACCACATCAGTTACAACTGAATTAAAACTGTCTGAGTATTCGCTAATTGTGTTGGACTTCAGGAATAATTTATTAAGTGTTTTGCGGCATTCACTCCATTCTGGACCGTCCCTAACATTATAAACAGAGGAATATTAGGTACATAAACAAAGCAATAGGTGGTTCCCAAATATATGGGTCTCTCATTCCCTTATCAGAGGTATATATCAATCGCTTTATAAACACAAAAACGCTCTTTTATATAGACTTCAGTTCGCGAAACACAGTATTTATTACAAACTTATTTCCGAAGGTTTTTATCTATCATTTCTCTATAGCAGTTGTATGTGTTATATATTTGCCCGGAGACTGACCTTGAAAACAATTCGACAGTTTCTCGGGTTTGGTATATATTTCATTCAAAAAGTTTTTATTTTTTCTCGAGATAATGACTGTGCGATTAGAATAATTGTGCTTTCAGTACAGCATTTTAGACAAGACTTCACAACACTATGTGCTTATAAACTTTGAGCTTTAAATATAACACAGAATAACACAGAATTTTTTTTTATGTATGTTATATGGGATTCGACCACAAGTTTTTTTTTAAAAAAGATCAGTACTTTTGTATTGAATCTCTTGAATGAATGATAAGCAAAATAAATATTATATATTATAAGAAAAACTGAAAAATTAGCTCAAATTCTAATCAGTAAAACAAAAATTACTTCATTTAAACAATTTTCAGCCAAAATCCTAAATAAGAAATTGGTTTCGAAAAACAAAAATTTTTGTATAATTTTCGTTAATTCTCTAAACAAAATAAGTTTAAGAAATCTAAAAACAGGTCCAACAATACGTCAGTCCTGTATGGGTCCTGAGAGGGCATATAATTAATAATACAGATCCGTTTGGCTTTAGATTTGTTGGAATAATTGAGACTGAATTGTGTGAATAAAGTCATGCATTACTGATAGTGCAGTTGAATGAGTTAAACAGATTATATGGAGAAATATGTGTTTAATGTTTGCACAGATTATATGATTTACATTTGTTTGGCTCAACACAACCTCTCTCTCTACTCAATTAGTGTGCTTTTCTCAACAGTTTAAGGGGAAATGTCTTGTCATAGAGAATACACATACAGAAGGCACAGTAACTTAATATACTGTTAATGATTATTGGCTTCAAATAACTTAATATATACTTCACTAAACACATCTCAAAATAACAGTGGTTTTTGGAAACTTTTCCGATAAGTCTTTTCAAATTCATTTACGGTTTTTTTTAAAGAAATTGTTTGTAAAAATTTCAAAAATCAAATCAAATATCAAAACAAGACTTACATAAAAAATAATCCCCTATTAATGCCTTTCATTTCATTATATATAATCCATGCGTTGGGTACCATATGCTGAGGGTATTTGCCTTCGAGTTGGTATACCTGTTGTTCAAAGAATGGCAAATCAGCGAAAAAAATAGAAATACAAATTGTTTAATATATTTATAAAAAAATATATAATTAAATTTCTAATATTGATTACGAAATTATTTCACATCAATATAGAGATAAGAATATTTTCCAAAGAATTAGTTAATATTTGGGTCAATAGTTCTAAAAATAGTGCAACAATTTTTGGACAAATAATTCAATATTAGGACACAAACCTTTTGCATGAGCTCCGCGTCGGCGATATAGACGGCCTCAACATTATTGAGTGTTTCCTTATATATGGGACCTAATTGTCTATGTCTTCGATCACAGTACAGGTGATATTTACCCCGACCCGACTTCATCATATCGTATAAAACGTGGGGAAGAGTGCCCACCAATGGCCAACCCTTAGGTGTGGGCACTGAATCATATGGTATGAGTGAATCCTTGTTCAGCTGACCCACGGCTGTCGTATTTGAATACTGGGGCTGTGAATCAGTGGAATCAGTGTTGGAGTGCATGAATGGACAGCCGCTCATCGATTGGTTTAATTGACGCGACGACTGATGGCCACATATCGATTGGCCAGGACTGGCCCCGGGCGTCGAATCTGGAGTTCGTTTTTGTACTAAACGATTGGTTTTTATGGTTCTAACACCGGTGGCATTGATTTTGGCCACAGATGAAGACAATTGCTTTAATAGTTTAAGCGACAAATGTGTAGCCATTGGGACAAACGATGTATTAATTTATTACAATATATCAGTTCTTATTTGAATTAATAATAACAAAAATCAATCAAAACTTTTTTTTCTTATATTTAAAATTCTGACAATTATTATATTAAATATAACAACAAAAATAAATATTAAATAAAAATTTAAATTAAATAACTTTTGAAACTAATTAAGCAAAAAAAAAAAAAATTAATCAAA
>JAQFXN010004130.1:0-10105 GCA_034693365.1 Liacarus xylariae
ATACAGCTATTAAATATTGTTTAAATAAAAACCTTTTAACTGCATTCTCAAGCGTTTTTCATTTAATTTACTTCGCGTTCTCTTTTTGATTGTAAGCACTTTTATTTCAAAGCTTTAGTTATAATTAATAGAATAAAAAATTATTATTTATAATCTCTCTTTGAATTCCGACTTATTTTGTAAATATTGTGATGAAATGTCTTTTTATGCATACATTGCACAGGTATTCACAAAATAAACAGCTCTTTGTCTAATATATTGTTCATAAATATATATTAACCCCTCCCGAGTTGGTTCGAGTCATTTGTTGGTTTCTTAATAGGATATTATAAAATATTTAATTGAATTCACACTAATGTCTCGAAACTTTAGATTTAATGTTCAAAATTGTCTTTTCTATCTATAGAAATGTATGGAATTATTGCTAAATTCTAAGCCCTTTCCAGTCATTGCCATAAAGGTCTGAGTTATGAGTAAAGTCACTAAAATATTCTTTATTTGGTGTTTGCATTAAGACGTGCTTTGATTTGATTTCACACAAATAAACAAACAGTTCTACGAAAACCAGTTAATAGATGTGTCTAATCTCCCCTATCCTCTCCTACCCCTTACTCTTCCAGGGTGTATGAGTGTTTTATAAATAACAGAATTAGCTATCATTTCTTAAGACAGTGGACGAAATACAATATAAGTTTTCTATATATTTGTAACTCATATTAAGGACTCATTTAAAGAATTTTTTTTATTTATAGAAAATCTTGAAATCTATTAAAAACTATTGAACACTAAATAAGACAAAACAATTCAAATAGATATCCAGTTCTGTGTTCACAAACCACATACAGTACACACGCATACACATAATGTACATGTGTTTGCATTAAGAAGTAAAATAAGACTTAGGAGTAATTGTATAAAGAGGTCACTCACCAACTGAGCCCCAGGCGGGATGTGCCAAATTGTTATACCATCCGTCATACCTCTGCATCTCTGCCATAAAATATGTGTTTGCATTGGGATTCAGGTGACCATTATATGAGAAAACACTGGTCGCACCTAAAGAATAATCGTTTAGCACTCAATTTAATTGCAATTGAGGTAATGTCAGCCCATTATTGATACCTCTTTTTTCTCTCACTCCATCAGATACTGTGGAACAAAATATTAAGACAAATCCCAGAATCAGTTCAATACACAGTCTATTGTTTTTCATTATTAATAATTTGTTAAAAAGTTTTTTTACACAAAAAAAGTTTTTTGAACTTTTCAAAACACTTTTCTAACAGAATCTTCTTTTAGACATCAATTTATAAGTTTACTAATGAACACATCATTTGATAACAATTTATTTTATTTTTAATAATAGTTTTTTTCCTTTTAATTGTATTCAAAATTTGACAAATAATAACAAAATAATAGTTTGGTTAACATTATATAACCGGCATATCATTTGAAGTGATAAGTGATATATTGAATACCAGAATCTCTCTCTACACACAACTACTAGAGAACTGGCGAACAGTCACTCTTGCTTTCACTACACAACTCCGCCAGACTATTATGTCGCATAACAAGCGCCTCCTATTTACACTTGACTTCAATTCGGAATGGGCACAAGTAGTACATAGCGCCAAGGGCATTTATGGCCAAACCATAAACTACACATTCGATCAATAACTATTCTAGAGTTTGCAGTCCTGACGTCGGAGGGCGTCGTCAACAGTGGGAAAACTGAATGTTGAATGTAGCATGCTCAAATGCTCAAATGCTCAAATGGTTGTCAAACTTTTTGTAATATAATTAAAAGATTTAGTTATAAAACTTTTTTTCATTTCTTTAATTAAAAATAAAAAATAGAGAGAAATAGAATAATACTTTCAATTAAATTATATTAATTGAACACCTATTTTGAATTATATGACCTTTTTCTGTAGGAATTCCACGAAATCCTTATAATTTCAATAATAATATGTTTTTTATATTAGGAAAGTATCTAAAAGAATTAAAAAATTAAATGAATTGATTGGAAAAGTATAATAAAGCATGAAAACCACATTTTGCATTTCGAAGGATTGATTATTTTAACTCAATTATCAGTCAATTATAAACAATTTTATAGTCATTACATTAATTAGTCTATTATTAAATTCAAGGCTCAATGATATTATAGGAAATCTATGGACAGAAGTATTGACGCCATTAATCTTTATCTTTAAATAATTTTATATTTTTTATAAAATAAAAATGGTATCGATTTAACCCTTAATTAAAAGTAATCGCCTAGAGAATTTTTGATATAAGAATTTCCGATTCAAAAATATTATTTGCTTTGAGTCAAAGAAAGTATTAGTCAGAAGAAAAACTTTTTTACTATTAAAAAACATTATATTTTCGATACACAGAAGTGTTTATCCATTAGAAACAAAATTATAGATATTTTCGTTTTCTTTTTTTCTTTGCACTAATGATTGCTATACAAGAGATAATTGATGTGTAAAAATGTATGTATTTTATGATGAAATAATGGAAAATACATGAAATATAATCAGATATTATTTGCTGACTTCACTTCACTTTATTCCACATCCCTTTGAATGTAGAGAAGCATTATTTTTCAATAAAAACCAGAATGCCTTACATGTATAAAAGTTATAATAGTCTCTTATTAATCATATTTATGTGTTTTATGCAATGGAAAGTGCATTCTTTGACTTCAATCACGTTCTTTAACTAAAATACTTTGTTTTTATAAAGATATTTCTAACAGACCATCAGAACTGACAACTTTGGGGAAAGAGAAGTGAGAGAATTGAATATAAATAAAAAGTAATCATTTATTCAAACGATTGCTTAAATAGATTCTAATTAATGATTCATTGGATACATGAAAATATCGAAGGTCAGGGGCATAATTACCACACCTTTGCCTCAAACCAAAATTGCACAGTTTCTAATAATTTTAATGATACCATTATTTTAAGGCAATATTTTCTTATAACAGTATTCAAATCGCGAACATAAAAGCTTTGATCTAAACCTTGAATATTGAAAAAATTGATATGAAAGCAGAAAGCAGTGGGAAATACCTAAAAAAATAATAGACAATATCTCTGATTGTGGAAAAAGGTACGGTAACAGCAGCAGCAGAAAAAACTGGACAGCATTCAAAACAGATAGAAATCATTCGTTAGTATAATCTAATTGTAATTTTTTATGAACAGATTTTATTAGCAAATTAAGTCTTGTCTTACATTCAGCCCAAGGACTCAATGGAACGGGAAGAATGAGTTCTTATTTTATGCAATAATGAGCTCATCTCCAAAAATGATGTTTAATTGGACTTAAAGTAACTGATTTTTTATATTCAATGCTCAACATATCATTATTCTAGTGGTGCTGTCTGTCCAGGGGTTGGACTTCAATGTCTCGAGACGAGACATGACTCTAAACTGAGAACATAGTCTCCCTTCTCGAGTCTATTCTTCATAAGTAATTATAAAACAAGCAAAAAAAGTAATGAATGAACCATTAATACATTAATATAACAATCACTATATTAGTAAATTCAATATCAATAAACATACTGTTTGTGATATCACTCACAATAGGATAAAGGTTAAGGCCTAATATACAGCTAAGGTATTCTCAATGTGGACACCTCTGGAAGCCTCTTTAAATTTGTCCATATAATGAATTTTTGGTAATGATTATTAAATAATATAGTATTTCCTCTTGAATAAATGAAAATTATTGGAAATAACTAGTAAAAGTTTTAAAAAATATAAATAAAAAATTTTTCAGTAAACAAATTATCAATTATCAAGAAATCACATATTATTAATGAATCAATATATGGACAAAGATAAACAGGCTTTCAGAGGTGTCCAAATTGAGAATACCTTGGCTGTATAATCTCCGCTGATTTGACCATTGCTGCACATTTGCAAATAATTAGTAAAAGGATTTTAGACTATTGTTGCACATTTCTAGCGCTATTAATAAAGTAATTTCATAGTTATGTATTCCTACTCTTTATTGCTAACTGAATTTCATTGTAGCACATTTACCGCAATTAATAAAGAGCGAGACGAACTCATACATAGACGGAAATCTCGAATCTATAAGCACGAATTTCTAAAGCAATACGAGCTAAAAATTAACTCTAATTTAATTAAATTCTTAAGTCAAAAACATCATTTAAACACTAATTTATTTTATTCTTCAATCTTATTGTTGAAATCTAACAGAAATTTTAATTTTGTTTATTTTGTTCAAATTTTTCTTTTTCATTCCTTGCTTATTTTATTTTTACGCAAATTAACATATCTTGAATTAAAATCCGAGAGTTGTAAACCGCGAGCGTGAGTCGAGACACTCGAGTCCACCTAAACATATAATTTTTGCACATATTTTCTTATAAGTCCTTCAAATTATTGGATAATTTTTGGTTATAACTGGAGTTAATATATACTAATTTAGAGTATAATTATAGTTGTTTTGCCAGAAATAATGAAAAACTTTTTTTAGATGAAACAAAAGATCTTTGGCTCTAATTTGAATGCCCTTGTCTTCTATAATATTATAGATAAGATTCAGACTCCAGGCTAGTAGTAATCGATAACTTAAAATAATTTTGTTTAAAAAAGCTCAAAATCAAGCCATTAATTGTATGAAAGAATAATTCATTTCTATATGTCGTCCTTGTTATCTGATTAATATTCAAGCACTCAGTTATATCAAGGGTAGAGTTGAGACAGTTTTTAATAGAATTTTAAACATTTCTTATTCTTTATATTTAATAATCGGAACATTAATATTCACTAAATATTTTGATTAAAAGCAGAATTTCTCTTATGATAATTAATTAGACTTTAATTAATTTTGTCTTTAATTAAACCAATCATTGCTTATGCAATCAGAGAAAGAGTGGATTTAATAATTGGAGATTACGTAGGATTACAGTTATGTATGACAACTCTTCAATCCTTTATTTTTAAATTTTTTTACATTTTTTTACCTTTACTTTGAGATTTAGCACTCGATTACAATTTAAATGAAGCTATAATTAAATGAAAATTAAAATCGAGAATTTAATGCTTTCGCTAATTATAACCATCACTTAATAGCAAAGAATATAATTTTATTAAACAACAAAACTGTAAATTGTTAGCACTTATACACTGAATGTTATACTGTTTGATGCATTTCCTGTAATCCACTATAAAAATTCAAAGCAAATTCTTTACATTATATTAAGAGAATTGTTTATTTCTCACTATGAAGTAGTGATACACAGCTTTTATACTATAGTACAGTATTATTAAAACACTTGAATATTGTATTCAATCTTACAGTAACTGTACAGAAGAGCTAACTTTAAGAGTAGTGACAGTGCTTTTGGATCAATTGGTTTCCAGATGTCGATGAACTATAACCTATGCTTTTGTTTTGATTATAAGAACTCCGGAAATACTCTCAATTTCTTATTTTTCAAAAGCTAAGCGAAAGTAAATCGCTTTATATTTAAAGTAAAACTTATTTATTATTTCAATGGATTTTCTTTCGCTCTTAAAGAAAAATATATTTCAAATGTGATTTCGTTCACAAAAAAAGTAATTTTTATTATTCTAAACACTAATATTAGTATAGAATAAATGCGGAAATAAAAATATACTTTATTTCACAAACCATTTAGTGCTTAAAATCAAGGCAATCAAATCAAATTCATTTCGAGTCTTTTATTTATTTATATTTCAGACCTTCGAATAAATTTATATATCATTTAATTATTCTTTTTTTCAGGTTTTTTTTCTCTCTTTTCATTTCAATTATGAGCTTTAGGTGGCATTTGTTTAGGCTTTGGAAACATTAAAAATCAATAGCACTTCAATAGAATTAATGGTATTATTGACAGCTATGCCAACAGCTATTTGTTTGATATATTAATTACTTCTAGCGTTTAAAAGCAGGGGATGTGTACGACATGAATGACTAAAATAACATAAACACTTAAATTCTTGACATTTATTTTAGTTATAAAACAAATATTTAACTCATATTCTATAAAAAGGTTTGAAGAAAACATATTTGATTTCGGAAACTTTTAATTCCCTACTCCTCCCATATAATTGCATTTTTATTTAAAATACTATTCATGGAAGAAAATTACAAATCGCCTAAAAAATTTCTCCCGGGGCTGTTTCTAATGTGTTTTTATTCATTAAAATTGAGTCAGACTTTAAATTTTTCAGTTTTATTAGACAAAAATTTTAATTACATTTAGAAATTCATTTCAATAAGCTTTTGGAAAAAACGGTTTGTTTCAATGAGAAATTAATTTCAAGAATATTGGAAATGATTTAAATGTATTGTTTTATTATTCCAGATATAAAAATAGAAAAATCGATAATGAGTTTCCGGAAAATTTTTTTTACAATTTAGTTTTTCTACTCAATATGTAATTTATTTTAAATTCTTGATAATATCCTCTAACTATTGTCAAAACAACGAAAAAAATCTTGAATGCTATAAATAAATTATAATTAAATTTATTTTTTAATTGTGTGAATAAATAATATTCTATTTTGAATTATTAATAAAAATCAAATAAAAAAGTTTATAAAATGTATTAAAAAGATTAGTATTTGGAAAGTGATGTAACTGTTGGAGCGGGCGTTTCTCATATCACTATTAAATGATAGATTATGTTAATACACGTCTTCGGGAAAACAGAATCAAGATTTCTATACAGTATTAGCAATAAATTCAAAAAATATAAATCTTATTGAATAGAAGCTGGAAATCGTGTTTTTCTATTGGACTAATCCTTAGCACAGACTTTGGTTACGTCACCGAATTGTCTATCTATGAGGAGTGGGTTAAATAGTATTAATATTTGTAAAGCTTCACGAATATATCTGAACCACGTTTTCTGCTTTCGCAACGTTTCCATCAAAGATATCATCAGAAGATTTACAGCACTTTCTTAATAATTAAGTCAACCATTTGTTTCATAATAAAAATTAATTTTCCACAAAATTTTTTTGTTGAAGAAAAATAAAAAAGAAGAGTGAATACAGAAAATCCACGCCCAAGGCTAACAACATTAACATTAATGTAAGTAAAAAGTAATTTATCGGAATTAATCTGATTAAGACATTAGTTTATCTCAAGTATGAGATGAGTTAACAACTTATTTAAATATTTTAATTCACTTCGTTGTTTGAATTCAGAATCCATTTCAATAGTTATTTTTGTTATTATTTTCGGCAATCGTTTCGACAAATAAAAGGTAATAAAAATATTTTAATTCTCTTTTAGGATATTTGATATTTGGATTAAAGGGTTGAAGACTTCAGAAGGTTATTAGTGAAAGTGATTTTTCTTTATGTTTTAGTTCAATTCCCTAGTGATGTGCACCCGAATAACCTATTAAATGACCTGTGTTTTCCCTAACAGCAATCTGAAGTTTAACTTATAATTTATAAGTTATTATTTATTATGCAATGAATTTAAACATAATATATATCAGTTTTTCAAAATAATCAATTAAGGAATAATTCTTAAGATAGGAGTGCCTTAAGTGGATTGATGACTCATAAGAATATTCTGCCTTTTAAATGAAGTTAGAATATACAGAATATAGACATGATTCGCAATACAATTGAGTTCATAATTAATTTATAAGATTATCATTTAATTAAACGAAATATAAATATCTATAATAAATGATTCATTTAAATTGAATTTATGTAAAAATATAACCTGAAAAAAAGTTCAGGATTAAAATGGCATCATTTATCTATTCGGCACAGAATATCTTTGAAGATTTAATAGAAAGTTTAAGTAAGAATAATGAGTTCACTAAAAGACAGTTTTTTCCAAATCTTATTGAAAACAATTTATTAAAAATTTTAACTTTGGGTCAAAAAACGAAAGTAATTTAATTATTTTACTGATAGATAAATTCCATAAAAATAATAAAAACGTTTATACTTTTTTTAGACCTTTGCTGTGAAGTAAAGATAAAATTTATAATTAAAATACTTTTGAATTAATTATAAATTCAAGTGTTACACTACAGTTCGTTAATATTCAGGGCCAGTCAGCCTCTCATAACTTATCAGTCATTTAAACCAAAGTTCTGAAAACCGAAGATGTCTTCAGACTGTGGTTTATCTCCGGTCAGCAGAGCATCAATAGGTAATTAACCAGATCTACAAATAGGATGACTTCGTGACAGAACTGGTTTTGTCATATGTTGTATATGTTGTCCCATTAAATATCCTTTCACTCCACTCCTCAGTTGGATATATGTTGCGAAATATAAACAAAAACGATCCACTTTTTCCATAATTTATATATAGTTTCTTCCCCTCTAAATAACTCGGGGCTACTTTAACTGATTCACAAACGTTAAGTCATCACAAAAATAAAATCTTATATATATATATTGATATCTCTCTTATTACTTGAGAAAAACCTGATTTTAATAGCATTTATATCTTTAATTAATAAAAAAGTTTTATTTATTTCTTTACAATATATCGAGATTTAGAGATTGACAGACAAAGAATGGATAGGGAGAGGAAGTATCAGAGAAAGAATTAGAGAGGAGAGATTTTAAGCTAAAGTTTTGACAATTTCTTATTTATATTCAAATTTAAAAGGTAAGAATGCATAATATCTGTTTGATTTATGCTGGGACATCCAAGAGGGAGGGGCATATATTAAAAACACTGCTTACTCAAAAATTTTGCAAAATATCTCCCTACTAACTTTTTGCATTGGAGGCAAAGATTTTTATTTTTACCTTACTCCCCTTTGCATTTTTCATATTTTAGGATTTTGTATACCACTTTGCATATTGAGAAAGGTTTTTCCAGATTTCCCACTTATACCCCTTGACTTGGTCAACCTTGGCTACCCCTGGAGTTGTGATTTGAATCAATAGTATCTTTATGAAGAGTTCAAATAAAGGAGTAAGAATTTAAAAATAATTTTCCAGGTTTTCCAAATATTATTGCTTCAAATTCGGTCGACTTGTCTGATCTGTTCTATTTAAGAGGAGAGCGAAAGTGTGTGACATTTAAGCGTTAATTTAATTTCTGCAAAACAGATAAATACAATCTTATATTAGAAAATTTTCTAAATTAATTAATTCTTATTTTTATGACTTTCTGTCGGAAAATATTTTACATTTTTCTTTATAATACTTGTGCCGAATATATAAACTCAAGAAATTGAACTACCTTTACCATTTTTAAAACTACAGTTTAATTTATATTTAAATAGGTCTAAAAACAACTCAATTTCAAAGTTAGTTCTGGAAAAACAAAACAAATTATTAAAATCATAAATTGCTTTAATTAAAGTTTATCAAGTCTAATCAATATATGAATTCATTTTTAAAGTAATTTATTGGCATTAGAGTGACTCAGGAATGATTTATTTTATTGTGCTCTTTAAAGAAATAAAAACAGAATTAATATTTTGAGGAAAACAATGAAAAATATTAATCTATGATGTGCTAAGTTATGCACTTTTCCATTAAAGCCAATTGAAAATTAGTTCATAGTGTCAACGATTTTGGTTAGATTTAAATTCACTCTCTCTATCAGATGTTTTATATTTAGTTTAAAATGAAATCGATTAAAACTGTGTTAAGAAAGACTACAAAAGAGATGTAATGTAAGTTTGATAAACAATAGATACTTCTCTGTCAAAAGAATGTCATCATTTAAATCGATTATAAGGTAATAGGAGTTAATAATCAATAAAAGCCAGTGATTTTGTACTTGGGGGAGGGGTGTGGAGGTATTTCCTTTATAATTAGTGAATATATTTCATTTCAAAGTTAATATAGCGTCTATTAAGAAATGAGCAATATATTTTATAGACTTATGGGTAAAACAATAATCAATATGAAAAGCAATTTGAAAATTGTCTGAAGATGAATGTATAACAAACAATTGAATCTAATAAATCTGTATAAAAGTCAGGGATGTGGAAGAGGGGCCCAGCCCGTAATACTCCTAGCAAAATTTGTAGTTATCATTACGTCTATGGACAGATACCCCTAAACTTTGTGGAAAATGTGGGAGAA
>JAQFXN010004131.1:0-10105 GCA_034693365.1 Liacarus xylariae
TCTTCCAGGAAAATACAGGAGATAGCCAATCTGGGAATCTCTAATCAGATAGGCAGTCCTCTAAAAACATCTGATCGTGAAACTCCACTAACAATGGCCGTTAAGCAATGTATGACTATACCTCTCTAAGTACAACATTAAATCCAAAAATATAAAAAATTTGTGGATATTTCAATTAAAAGAGTTAATTATTTCTAAATGATTTTCAACACAGTTCACAACACTGTGCAATCTCTGAATGCTATTAGGATTAATTTTTTTTTATTTGAGAGCAAAACATAAACTAGTCATCACTTCGATCCAGAGATACTCATTACTGTAATTCTAGATGAATATTTTTCAATTTAGTCTAGGGCTGTCTATTTAGTCATTCCGCTGTTACGTCACAGATTTGTCAATGTTGGACAAAGTGGGTGGTATTTTTTAATGTTTATCTTTCACTGAAAACTTTTTAAAACTGGTTTTATATATCATTTGTTAACTATATTTAAATATAAGATCAGGGGTAGCCAAGGTCGACCGAGTCAGAGTGATATAGATGGGCGTATTTTGAGAAATGTTTCTTAAAAAGTCAGGGGAGGTTATAAAAATTGACAAAATATGAAACATGAACAGAAGGAGTAAGGTAAAAATATTACTTTTTCAGGGGTATTTTGCAAAATCTCAACCTCGGAGGGAGTATTTAAGCTAACCATTCCTTGGCTTCCCCCGTACAAGATATAGCGAACTGAACCAGCTATTACCCTTTGATTAGAGTTGAACTGTTAAAACTATTCGAGACGTTTGAGCATTTGAACCGTCTTAATCACATAAAGTAACATTAATAGAGCTTTTTGAAACCTCGCTTTTGCTCTCACCAAAAGATATAACCCTTAACAATTTCGATCTAGAACATCCCTAATAATACAATTCTGTTATTTTTCGCTTCATAGAACGAGGTGGAGTTCTTCGCACAGAGCCTATAGGTGCATCCGACAAAAACACTAGGGGTATTCCGGCCTGAACCTCTCCCCTTTCTCATCTACTCTATGATAAATCGTCTTTTATTCCTAAATAAAGTTTAATAGTATTTTTTTTGCCAGGGGCTGGTATAGCCTCAATACCCACCTGAGTTTGCGATTTTGCAAAATATTTGACTTTTTGCGCACATAAAAATTGTTGTCTTTACGTTACATTTTTCACATTTAGAAATATTCTATGCCCCCTGACTTTGAGGAGCTTTTCTTTTATTGTGTATTCTATAACTGCAATACCTCTCTAAGTGCAACATATTTGCAAATACTTCCTATGTTTTAGAGAGAGAATATTCACTGCATAATAGATCTGCCTTTAGATGACATGATATTAATTATGTTTAGAAATTCTAAATAGAATATACAGTCTTCCAGAAATTAAATGGGACACCATATCCTGCCTTTTCTCAGTTGTCCATATATTGTTAATCAATAATGTTTTATATCTCGATATTTTTTAATACAGAATTTAGTATTTTGTAATACCACCGGAATTAGCAATTACATTTGTATATAGTTTTTCATTGATAAACTAAATTATGAATTAATTGAATATCCTTATCAATGATATCCCATTATTGACATATCTTTACGAACAAGAATTCTGGTTTAAGTGTATGAATTGATTTGCATTTATGTTTAAGTATCAAAAATTTGTTTTCTATAGGATTCAAATCAGGCGAATAAGCGGGCGTTCAATAACTCACCTAAAAGTGTTTTTAGAGAAGTATTGTTTTTAGTGTTTGTGCCGATTGTTTCGCCCCATTATTGGCCAGTCCTCTACATCTGAGCCACAGAAGGCATCTCAGAGTTGGACGACTGCATCCCCAAGAGTTCGTTCAGGAGATCCCGATTTTATTGGACGCGATCGTAGGCCAGAGTCAGGACAGAAATCAGTTGAGAATCTCCTAACCATTGAGTGATTGGAGGGAGAGGTACTGTTTCTGTTGATCAGTGGCTATCGATTGGGCGCAAAAGAAAGAGGCATAGAGTGGGCGATTGTAACGGTTGGAACAGTTACACCAACCCTATAGAGAGGGCCCATTCCATATCCCTGCCTCCCTTCCCTTACTTTAGGAGAAATAAGTTGCAATATTCCGTGATTTTGCTACACTCCCTCCCTTACACCTCAGGCCAAAATTGCCACAATGTTGGAGCAATGGGCACATTACACATTTCACAAGGCTTTCATCCAATATACTTTGGACTTATGGGGATTTCTAAACCCAAGCCGACCTTAACTAATCTGGTCAAAATGCTCAAATTATTAAAACCGAAACCCGACCCAACCCGGACCAGTTAATTGTTTTGATGCCAAACCAGTAGAAACAATGATTTGTGATAACATCTAATAAACGCATTTCTATCGTATTTTCTTTATTTTCCATTTTTGTATTTTATAACTATTTGAACATTTGTTTAGTTTAAAATTCAATACTTTTTTGTCAACCCGTTTATGAAAATATAAAACCCAACCCAATCCTAGCGTACTCTCTTAGAAAAAATCTATGTTAAAGTGGAGAACGTTGTCGATTTTCGGTCCTCGCTAAAGTGGATTTTTAATATCCACTTTAAAATAAGTATTAAAATTTTTTTTTAAAATGAATAATTTTTCTACTATAAAGTGAATTATTTTATCCACTTTAAAATGAATTATATTTCTACTTTAAAATAAATTTTTTATTAGTTTTAATTTATTTCAAAATACAGTTAAAAATTTTAATAAAAATATGTATCCTATTGTATAGTACTATACAATAAGAATTAATTATCCGAAAAGTTTTTCCTCGTGTCAGTCATTTCACAATTCGATTCAGAATAACAAATGAAGATAAGGACTTGAACTCCGAATAATATCGATTACACGAATCAACGATTTAAAAATAAAGAAACAATTATAAATATCGTACAATCATTTTGTCATATCATACCTAACCAGTTGAGCTGTTGGTCTCAATTGCGGTACATCTTCATCAATAGGACCGGTATATAATGTAAATAGAATATTGGATCTCTTGACATAAACTTAAAAAAATATTAAATGTTTGAATAGATTTGAACACAATATTACTATTTTATCAATTGTAATACCGGTAAATATATGAGATAAACAAACTGAAGGTCAAGTGATCGTAACCCAACTCACAAATGTTGTCATTTGGGATGTAATGTTAATTTGCTTTTAAAATCTCATAAATAGTTTAATTGAATTTAGATTTTCATTAATAATATATTTCATACCTTTCAATAACGGAAACAATTTGATTGAATTGAATTTAATTGACATTTGTTTTACTTTTGAATAATACTCCGATTCATCAATTGCCTCCATTTCGACTGATGCGCATTCGCATAGTTTCAAAGGCTATCGTATAGTACTATACGATAGCGAAAATCCTTTTTAAAGTGAAGAGAAAATGTTGACTTTAATAAAATTTTTTGTTTATTTTAAAATGGATTTTACATCAAAAACTTTCTTTATTTTAAAGTTAACAAATAATTCACTTTAAAGTAGATTTTCATTTTAAAGTGAACTTTCTTAAAAAAAACCACTTTAACATGATTTCGTTCTAACAGAGTATTTAAACCCACCATAATTATTGAAAACCAAACCCGACCCACTCATACTCGTCCAGGTCTGGGTGAAAAACAGGTCACACGTGTTTCGGGTCAACAAGTGATGACTGCTTTGATATTTAATAGTCCTGCGCACCTATAGTCCACTTGATTGGTGACCTTTTGCTTTTGACTATATCTAATTCTAGGCGTAAGCTCTATCGGATGGGTTGGTCTAGATTTTGTCGGTGTTATCGTAAGTACAGTCTAATCAATGTTCAGTGATTTCTAATTGGATTGCAATCTGAAAATAAATATCTGCGAACACCTCTACTAATACTCATTAATTTGTTGTTCATATGATTCTGAAGGACACAAACAGAGTATCAAAACAAACATTTAGTGTTCACTTATTTTACAAATAATTAACTAAATTAGAGGTAAATATCAATCAATGCTTTAAATGATATAATATTTATAAATGTTTTGATGAATGCATTGAATGTAAGAATGGTTTTGTCAAAACTGACTTCTCGTTCACCAAATCTATGGCAACATCTGATGCGACAATCGGTGAAGCGTTGGATGTCTTCTGCGAATGCAAGTCATGGCAAACACGAGCCGAACCCCGGGTTGTGGAAGAAGTTGTTTCTCTTTGTCTGCATTCCAGCCATTGGTTTGTCTGCAGTGAACACCTATTTGCTTGAGTCCGAACACATGGCTCACTACGAGAGGCCAGAGTTCAAGCCCTACGAGTATATGCGGGTCCGCAACAAACCCTTCCCCTGGGGTGACGGCAACCACACTCTCTTCCATAACCCCAAATACAATGCATTGCCCGACGGCTGGGAAGAGTTGCCCGAAGAGAGTCATCCGAAGAAACACTAATTTATTTCAAACGAAATATTGTTTCAAAATATTATTAAAAGTAGTTTTCAATTGAAATGATTTAATGTTTAGTTTAGATATTATTTAAAATACAGAATAAATGATTTCATGTCGTATTTGAGATTTAAATTCTATTAATTTTAATCAAAATTAAACTTTTGTTTTGTTTTATTCGTTAAAAATAATGAAAATAAGTCAGACTTAACTCAAATACAAAACCAAATTTAGTTTTTAAACATTAAATTTGAACCAAATCTCATCATTTCTTAAGAGATACCGTATTTGATGTGAGGGTAGAATATTTGTGCCAAACTAAAAGTCCAATTATTTTTTTCTTCCGCCCCTTTCTTTGAGCCCCAAAACAATAACAGCGCCGTTAACCATGTTATAGAAGGCCAAGGAATTGGAATCCTTAACGAACACACCTTCGAATTGGAGTTTCTGTTTTGCCGGAGCCATACCTGTCTGTTCGTGAATCGCACTCTTTATTACTGATATCGGCTCTGTTAGGGCTAGAGTTAGGTTCAGGACTTGACCATTCAGTTTCCACTCGGGTTTCTCACTGCTCTGAGGCACCTGTACTTTAATGGACACATTGGGCGGGTTTTTAGCAATAAATTCTTCTTCTGGTATCAGATTGTCTTCAGTCCTTTGCTTCTTAGAGGCCGGTTCGTCGTCTAAATTCATGGCCATATTGAGCGGCGGGGGTACACCCATTGGGGCCATTCCCGGGCCTACATTTGACATATCGTGGGGCGGAGGCATTGGCATTCCGTATAAGCCCATGTGTGGGGCCATCATGTAATGTCCGGGTGCGGCCATCATCATAGGCGGAAACATTTGTTGTTGGCTCGGGTGGAGTGACATTGATTGCATGCTTTGTGGCGGAGGCCCAACCGGTGGCGCAGCGTTTATGGTTGTGGTCACTATAGACACAGAGGGCGCAGACATTTGTTGGTTTTTTGGAGGCCCAGACATGATTGAAGCGACGGGAGGGGCAGATATAGTGGCGCTGTTCGTATTGGTCGGGAGCGCGGGTCCAATCCTGTCCTTATCGTCTTCCGGCAAAAGACCTTTAATTTTGTGAATTTGTTGGATCTGTTCCTCAATCGTGATGTTAGCTCTGGCCGCACGCGTGGCCGCCTCGACACTGGCCGTGTGCCCATCCCACGTCACTTTCTCCGGTTTCTTCCTCTCCTCCTCTCCGATCTTCTTTCCAATGACCGTCTCCTCATCGCCCGAACCAAAAATATCAGTACGTCTTTCGGCCAACTGTTTCAAACTGCTCTCAATGGCTGACCCGACGGCGTACACCTCTTCCTGTGCCATCTTCTCCTGTATGGACCGATCCCTCTGTTCGACCCAACGCGGGTCTAACAGTCCAAAGCGCATGTGTTCTTGCAGTTTATCCGCAGGTATTTTCTCTCCAGTGATCGGAGAAATGACGAACGAATCTAAGGTGCGATTTGTGGTCGCATTTGGTTGTGTCGGCTGTGCTTTAGTCGACTTCGGGTTATAGTCTTTACGAATGAGCACATTATCTAATTGTGGTGGCAGTGGAGGCAAAGGCGGCGGAGGCATAGACTCCTTTGCCTTCGGAGCAGAGGTGTCGTCTTTGCTTTCGGCGTTCTCTTCGTCTGAGTCGACATCCATTTCAATCGCCTCCTGCTATCAGTCAATGGGAACAACATTTTTGTTAGTATATGTGATCACAAAATATTAACTAAAATCATAACAATCAGTGATAAGACATAACGGGAGAGGGAGTAGAGGATAGGCGACATCTGTTCGCAGTTTGACGAATATATTAAGGACTGTATTATAGACTGAAAAGGAACGGTTTTTTCTGAGATAAGGCCTGATATCTAAACAAAACTGGTGTCCATAATACCCAAAACCTGCAAACGATCTGCCATTCAAGTGATACCCCGTTTAATGCAAGTGAAGTTCACTGAAGACTCACTGCACAGACAAACCCATTAAATATAATATAAACAAATATAGGAATTAAATGATTTATTACTCCCTGTTCTTCAATTCTCTGCTGCAATAGAATCCTCGAACCGACCCGTTCTGGTGTAGTGGGCGGTGGGAACAACCCCTGTTCGTGGGGCTGATAGTCCACTGTCTCAACGATGACAAAGTCGTGCCAATCAATCTGTGCGTATTGGATGCGTTCCTTCTCCGCCTCTTCCTCTTCCCGTCGTTTCTCTGCCTCCTGTACTTTAGTCCACTCCACTCTATACCTCACTTTATCCAAAATGATTTTATTGTTTTGCAATTCTTTGCGGAGAAGATTCAGCACATTCTTGGAAGGGGTGTGTATTTTGGCGTATTGTTCAATGAGTTGAGTGAAGTAATTGAAGAGTCCGTGTTGTGGGCGCAGGAAATCGAACTGATAGTTACGCTGCTCTCTGTTCATTAGGTTTGTCAGGAAAGAGCGGCCGTGAATGGCCACCAACTGTGCCGTCAACTTCACTATATCGAGATCTAATGCCGATATAGAGGGCGGCTCTTCCATGAACTCGAAGTCCGGCGGAGGCTCTCGAGGAATGATTGGCGGATCCATAAAGAGCTCCAATTGCTTAGACGTCTTCGAGACAACAGTCGACTGTTGTTGTTGTTTGTTCTGCTGTCCGACACCCGAACCGATAGAGTAGCCACTGGGCGGAGCCATGATATCAGTGCCGGGTTTGTTGCCATCCCTGAACTCTTTGACTTTGTGCTGATAGTAGGCATTGTATGGATCGCCGGCTTTCAAGAAATTGAATTTCGGGTTATTTTGTTCGTTCTGTTGGATCCGGGACTCAAACTCAGGTCCATTTCGGGCCACAAAACTCGCGGTCTTATCGACGATATCTGTGTTTGTGTTCAACGAAACAAAATATCATTCAATAAAAGGTCTTTCAATCGAATAAAGCTATGATTCAAACAAACATTACTTCTAAGCTCTGGCGGCGGATATATTATGCCTACGGTTTCGCCACTCATCCCACTCCAACTCAAGTACAGCTGTTTATATATTTAATTATTAATATATGATTCAATCATTTAATTGTAATTTATTTTAAAACGTTTTTATTTATTCACTCAAAATGTGTTTACAATCAGTGGTCAAACATATAATACGTGTTTGCAGTCTATTATGTAATCAATGATTAGTAATAATATATTAATTCAATAAAATCTCAATTAATATCTCATTTGATATTATATTAATTTATTACATATTTATCTCAAACTTATATTAAATTAAAATAAAAGATGAAATTATATAAATTTATACATAAATTGTGAAATAATAATATTTATGTCATGTCTTCAGAATTAATGTTCCCATAAATGGGTTTTCCTGTACTTAATATTAAGCAATAATTGGACTGAAGTTTGATTGAAAGTAAACTATCGTTTAATTCAATTAAAGAGATGTTTATCATTGGTCTGACGGGTGGTATCGGTAGTGGAAAATCGACTGTTTCTCAAATGTTGATTGAATTAGGCGTCGATGTAATCGATGGGGATTTGGTTGCGCGACAAGTGGTCGGACAGGGAATGAAGGCCTGGAAAGCCATTCGACACCATTTCGGGAATGAAGTGATACTCAATTCGGGAGAATTGGACCGAAAAAAGTTGTCTTCAATTATATTCAATGACGAATCAAAGCGTAAACTATTGAATAGTATAACTCATCCGGAAATATATAAACAGATATTCAAACAATTGGTTATATATTTCTTAATGTTTAGACAATTTGTTGTCTTAGATCTGCCACTGCTTTACGAAAGCGGAAAAATGAGACCATTTCTGACTAAAATAATTGCCGTTAAGTGTAGTCGTAATCAACAAATTGAAAGACTGTTCAAAAGAAATAGTTATTCGTTTGAAGAAAGCGTTTCCCGAATTGATTCCCAAATGCCTTTAGAAGACAAGTGTCGGATGTCTGACATCGTTATCGATAACAGCAATGACTTGAATGACACGCGAAGACAAGTGGAAGCAGTGGTCAAAGAGTTGAGGGCTTCCTATAAACACTGGAAGATTAGACTAATTGTGATTTCAATTATTTTTCTTTTATTTTTTCTAATTATCCTATTTTTGAGAAAATTGTTTAATCTTTTCTATTAATTAACTGAAAATTAATTGAATTTATTTTATAAGATATTGTATTCAAACAAATTAATTGTTAAATATTTTATAATTTTTATCTACACTTTCGAAGAGAAATAACAAGACTATGAGTGACAATGAAAGAGATGGGAAGTAATGGATCAATTTGTATGTGATTTGCTATCAATTGACAAATGTTACTAATCTGTCGCCGAATAACTAATCGTTTAATAAAATATCATTTAGTAATAAAACATTTTTGCGAATTAATAATATATTCTTTTATTTTAAAAAATTGGATAATAATGCACACATGCTAAAAATGACATGGGGTTCTTATTCGGCGAGATCCACAATGTCTCAGTAACTAAGTACCGTATATACCATGCTAATAAAAAGTCTCATGCACAAATCATAGACTTGTAAATACTTTTTTTATGTTTTTTCCGGTTAGTAGTCCTGGAGTTCGGGTGCAAATCATTCATTCATTTTCATGAACGCCTTTTGTACCTTTCGTTGTAGGCGTAGTTCTCGAATGTTATTGCGTCAACTGCTCGAGGCACTTTGTCCCACTCCTTCTACAACAAGTGACTGCTCATTGCCAGCAGTGAAGTGAGAACATCTGAAAGCGATATTTGATGAAAAAAGTCTAAATAAATAGACCCAATTGCTGGGCTCGAACCAGCGACCCTTCGCCACGGTAAGGCGAGAACCATACCTACTGAGCTACCTTCGCTCTCGTCATGTGCAATTCATAATATGTAAAATCATAAATTTATTTTTTTATAATTTAAGAAGATTGAATTTATTAATTTATAATTTATTAGTCAATTTAAATTTGATTACAACTTAAAAATACCAGTGGTAGCCAAGGTCGGCCGATTCAGTAATGATTAAAATTTCATCAAATTCTGAAGACTTTTATCAAAGTACCGTGATACTCTTTAATCAAATTCTGTCAAGTTTTTACATAATTAATCATAATTTGCATGAATTCTGTCAAATTCTACTATATTATTGCAGAATTAGTCGAAATTATGTTAACATTTCGTAGACTAACGATGAGTGAGACCTCTGCTTTGGTCATTAGCATGGATTTTTTTCGGCTAGAAATACTCTTCATGTTTAATTGATATATGTGCAAATAAAAATTTTTGCCATTGCGGAAGTTCAAGGGGATTTATGGGATTGCAAAGTTTGAGGTTGCAGTGTTATTTAGTTAATTGAATTTATTTCGGCTAATTCAAGCTAATCCAAGAGTCCAACTGACACAATATACACCCATAAAAAAACAATCTATAATTTTTCTACCGATACCAATTTTATATCCTTGCTTATATTTTTAAATCGCGAATAAGTTTTATTCTTTGATAAATGTAATCTATATTTATATATAAATTTTTGAAAAATTCAAAAAGGTAATTTCAAAGAAAAACCATAAACTTTATTTATGATACATTCTAATGTATAGTGTGTCTCATAAGTCCGGTCATATTGTTAAAACCTCGCGATTAGATTTACAAAGTTTTGCCCATATTTTT
>JAQFXN010004132.1:0-10103 GCA_034693365.1 Liacarus xylariae
TAATTTATAAATAAAAATATAATAATAGGGAAGGAATGGGTTTAAAATAGTTTCCAATGGGCTCTATCTTAAGATATTATTGCATATTATGGCCACACGAGCCTCAAGAATATCACCAACTCTGGTAACGGCATTATAATGGTTCTTGTTTTTTTCTTAATCAAAGGGGGGTATTTTGGTCATTCCAAAATTCAAATTCAGTTTCATCATGTTGCTTTTAAATCAGCAAATTATGAGATATTTTAAATAAAGATTAAACTAGTGTTGGCCAATGAGCTCAAAGTCAGGGGGTATAGGGTACTGATAAGAGCCTCAAAATCACAGGGGAGGGGGTATAGTATGGAATGTTTTGTAATCGGCAAATTCGTACAGAATTTGACAGAATTTATGCAAAATATGAAGAATTCTATAAGAATCTAACAAAATTTGACCAAATCTATCAAGAATTTGAAATTCTTCGGTTGAAAACCATTTAGAGTAAAATTAAATTTTTATGATTAAATATATTTTAATTTCTATTAATTTATCGTTAGAAGTTCTTAGGGCTCGTGTGGGCAAATGCAATGATATTTTAAGATTCTATCGATTGGTAAACATTGTAAACCCATTCCCTATGATATTTTAATCACAGTTAATTCATTGCGATAAATGTACATATAATTTCTATGAAAGAGGCTCTATTAGCATTTTTTATTGGATGGCTATTTCATCGAGCTACATACTACTCTTGTAGATCATTTTTGTTCTTTTTCCCTATAAATAAAAGATTTATATAATGTTTATTGTCTTCTCATTAATTATGCATATAATCTCCAGCATTTATAAAAATCAGAAACTATCTCAATTCCAATTTTTTAATTTGATTTATAATTCGTCTAGAGCGATCTGAAATTGAAGCACCCTGTCTCATTAGATTACAGATATATTACATATTTATACAAACTTCTATTATGATTAGGATACTGTTAAAACGAGTCGAATTCCCTAGCATTGAAATAACAATATAAAATAAAAACTTCAGTTTAAAAGTATTATCCATTTATTAAACTCAATTGAAATACAGATTTAATATTGATATCCAAAAAAATGTGTTTATATTTTCCAATTCAACTCAAATAATACATCAATTCTGATGAGTGTTTGTTATCAAATGTTAACTCTTTTTCTTGGCTTAACTTTTTAAGCGAACTCTCAATGATATCATCAAAACTTGTCTCTAAGAGTTCAGATAAATCCCATTCCCTGTTCGGCAGTTCATTATTGATAAACAAAGCAATTTTGGCCACTTCTGGATGAAAATGGTTTTGCAAAGACTTTATTTCCCACAAACAGGAATTAATAGCTCCTGTATTTTCCGGGTCCTCAATAGTATTGTCGAAGGGGTCGGCGTTGAGAGACTGGGATCTGATATTACGGATCATCGATACGAGTGTCGGATGTCTTATCAAAATATTTCCAATAAGTGGTAACAAAATAAGAATCGCATCACAAGAAGCAGTCAATGCTATTCTCGACAAACGTTTGACAAAAGAGGCGACAATTTTAGAGGAAATATGGGTTGAAGTAAGAAATACGTCGGTCCAGAATAGAAAACGGGGCCTATATTTGACATAAACAATGCCCGGACTGAGCAGTGCATACAGTTTTGAGTAGAATTTGGGATAATTTAGATTACATTTCTGTATTAGTATATAGAGAGAGGACAGACTCAATAGACTGACAACACCTCCGATATCATAGCTATTGATCAAAAAGTCTGTCAAAACCAATGGATTTTTGAAGTGAGGCAACAGATGTTTGTCTAATGTCGTCAAAACTGTTTTGTATAAATCTTTCGGCAATTCCTGTCTCAAAAAGTGTGTCCAAACACTGGCGAACAAATCGGCGTCTCTTTGGTAATCAATTTTGAAACACTTCTGGTTTTGTTGTGTCGGAACACAAAGTATTATATTTTCGACTTTGGTTTCAATAATCTCAGTCTTATTACGTGTTTTACTCGCTTTTCGTTTCAATCTCTTTATTCGGGGCAACAGATCTGCCGGTGTTTTCAGCTTAATGTTTGACAACAGTTCAAACGTATTTCTCGCAAACATTTCTCTATTTATTTGTTTCCCGTTTTCAGCCAATGATCTCTCGTTCTCTTCTGACATCTCTTCCAAAACAAAATCAATTGCTTTTAATGTGTAATGAATACAGTCATCGAATTCGAGATAATTTTGGACATAGTTTTGAATCAGTTCTCTATTGTCCGTCTCTGAAGACAGCAATTGTTTGCAAATATCATTCAATAGTTTGTATACAAACGTATCATTTGATTCATTCAAATCCAAACGAAACGGATATTTGCCTTAAAATTAACGAAAAATAAGTAAAAAAGTATTGAATACAAAACGAATGAAAACTATTGATTCAAACCTTCTTCGGCCACACATTTCATCAGACAATTCAACGATAATTTCTGTGTAGACTTCGAGTACTGATTATTACCAATAATTTGATTGAAAGCAATGTTTGTTTGATTGTAGACATCGGTTAACCAATTCTTATACGTCTTATTGACCGCCGATTCCTCCGAATTGATTACCAGTTCTTTGTTATGAATAAAACGAATAAATATTTTACTCAAAGACCGGATAATCGTTTCGACCATTAATTGGGAACACTTTTGGCCAGAATTGGGTTCACAATCGATGTCTTCGTTAAGAATTGTCAACAAATCCACTAAATTATTGACATTCTTTCGGTCCTCTAATACAAGTGTTGTCTTTGTTTTTATGTCTTCTATTTGTTTCAATTTATTCAAATCAACTGCTTTTGAATTTGTTTTCATTTTCATTAAAAACAATTCAATTTTAATTCAATTCAAACTCTAAAATACAAATGAAATGAAATATTGTTTTGCAATGAAATAAAGTTTTCAAATCAATAAAACAGTTTAACTACACATTCATTGAATGCATATGTTTTGCATTAATAAAACGCTATTTTTATTTATTGTCAGATAATTGGTATTTAAATCTAATGTAAATATAAATAAAAACACGTGTTTTTCATTTGTAAATATATAGTGTTCGCCCTTCCCATTCCATTTTTATATCTTCCCGGAAGAAAGGAACTGGGAACTTCCCATTCCCAAAAACTGGGAATATAAAAAAACAAGTATTAAAAACAATCAACAAATTTTATACTATTGAAAGATAACTGAATCAATGACATGATTAAGCTATGAATTTCTGCTACAACCTATGCCATTTATCTGTAAAAAATCGAAATAATTTGTATTTCGTTAAAAATAGTAAAATATTGATCATATTTTTTGAGCTTCTGCTAAATGCTTTCGGAATACTGTGAAAAAAGTTAAAATCGATTAATTTTTATAATTTTATAATACCTTCATGACTCACCAAACCGAAATCGCCACGAAGATAACGTGACACAACTTACTATAATCCCACATTGTCTTAAAAATAAAAAAAATAGTATTGTCTGTTCAATAATATTACAAAATCTGCTACTTTTCATATGTAATAGGGGTTTAGCTCAGAAGGAGTTCGGTAGATGAGAGGTACCCAATGGCCACGGAACGCTGGTCACAGTTCTGGCGCAGGGTGATCTGATTATCGATTGGCCAGAACTATGGCGATGTGTTGAATGAGTTATTGATTTATTACACGATTTAATTAATTATTGAACTTTTATATTAGCAAAACATTTATAATAAATACATTTTGTATTTCTGTCGAATTCCATACATTAACTAAAAGGTTCGTCAATTAAATAAAAATCAGTTAATATAAACATAAAAAGAAAAGAAACAATATTTTAACGGAAATTATAATTAAAAATACGGAAAATATATTAGTCCTCGAAATGGACAAAACTTTCCGAACTGAGGTTAGAAACACGAGATCCTCTCTCGTTGAGGACTGGAGAACGACTTCTGCTGTTTTCGATTAATTCTTTTCTTTTTATTGCATTCGAATCACTCTTTTCTCGACTTTTCTAAAACAAAAACTTTCCATTCGTTATACTCTTTCTACACAAACGATAATCTGATAATCACTTTCCTTGAACTCAGTTTCAATGGAAAAGTTTTAAATAAAAGAATAATAAATAAAATAAAACGTTTTAAAATTGATATTCAAATCAATAAACGATTGTAAACCGATATATCGATCGGTTCTGTTGTTCAGTTGTGAACTAATGGACTTCGAGTCGGATTTAACGGTTTCACATAATATGCTAATAAACATTCATCTATGATAAACAATGGGTACAATAAGTTAAGTAATGATGACATATAGGGAAGGGCATAGCTAAAATATCCCCTATTTCCAGAAAATTATCAAAATATTACCCACCCATATGACGAAGAAAAAATAGGACCCATCGTTGAAATTTGAGAAAACAGGGCGGAAGGAGTCGTTTTTCAGAATATTCTGTTTAATTTTACAAAATAACAGAATTTTGTTAAATTTCTGCTAAAATTGGTTAAATTCTTACAGAATTCATCATTATATGTAATATATCTTTGCAGTGTGTCGAATTGTTGTAATGTAATTTAGTTAAATTGTGTCAAATTCTGTTAAATTCTTGCAGTATTTGTCGAAATTTTGTTTAATTACTTCATTTTCAATAAGCAAGAATACGGTAGTTGAAAATACCCTCCACTATACCCCCTATTATTTTGAGGTTCTTATCCAGGGGTAACCAATGGAGGGTATAGCCAAAATACCCCTGAGTTCGAGATTTTGAAAATATCCCCCTGTGTATTTTTACCTAACTCCCTCTGTGCATTTTTCAGATTTTGAAAATTTTTCAACTTTTTGAAAAAAGTATCAAAATACCTCCTAAACTCCGTAACCCTGGCTTTAATTCTATTATTTTTCTAACTTAACATTAATTAAACATAATTTCACAGAATATTTCAATAAGCCTGCCTTCGGCTCCGTATTTCTCAAAATTGTTAATGGTTGACCTCTTTTATCTTCAGTAATACTGAATTATTATATTGCTATATTTAACAAAATCTTGTTTGAATTCTGGTTTCTTATTAAGTCTAATGCTTGTTTTATGTTTTCTAACCTAAATGTGGTTAAAGGTGGGCGAAAATCTTTAAAATAGATCAATTTGCGATTAAATTAGGCAAAATACCTCCACCGCCTCTCATTTGTCAGAAAATTAACCAAATACTCTTCCTGTAATTACCAAAATCATAGGTCATATTTTGGAATTTTGAGAATTCGCGAGGCGCGCTTATTGTAATATTCTGTAAAATTATGTCCTAAGATACGGTTCAACATGGGCAAATATTGTTAAGCTGTTGCACAGTTTATCATAATTTACATTAATTCAGTCGAATACTATTAAATTCTTGCAGAATTGATAGAAATAGAGTTAAATCACATCGTTTACAAATTACATTTAAAATTACCAATTTTACTAGAAATTGATGATTACAAAATACCCTCTTATACCACCTCTATATAAACAAAGCAAAGTATTGGATCTTATATTACAAATCTGTAACTTTTCTGATTTTGTCTAACGAAAGTGTGTATTATTTGTGTCGGAAAGTTTTTACTATAGTTCCCAATTTTGGTTTTTATTTCCTTCCATTATATTTCCCCTGAAAATGGGAATCTTCGGGAGGGAATTTATAGGGAATATTCCGGGAGGGAACTTACGTCGAACCCTATAAATATAATAACAAAATATTATTTTTTAAGTCATATAAAATCATTTTTAGTCATTTGATGTGTTTTTTAAATTGATTTTAATTGTGTTTCAAATGTATATAAAAACTGTGAAATTCATTGATCACAACAAATGTCGTTCACTATTAATGAAATACAAATATTTGTTAAAATTTAATAATTTTATACAAAATCAGAGAAATTATTCTGAATTAAAGACTTATTTATCGAAATTTGATTCAAAACATCCGCAAAAAGATTGCGAGAAATTTTGGTCACATTTTTGGCAAAAGAAACGTTTGTTCGCCGAAGAAAATGCTAGAAAGTGTGGTTCGGGTCCTCTGTTTTCACTACTTGTGCCGCCGCCAAACATAACCGGATCACTTCATTTGGGTATTGTTCACATGTTTTTAGCTTTTGATCAGATTTTAATTGATGTAATGAATCCAATTCAGGCCATGCATTGACTCTATCCATAGAAGACTGCATTTGTCGTTACCACCGAATGAGCGGCCATACCGTCGTGTGGACCCCTGGCTTAGATCACGCGGGAATCGCCACTCAAATGATGGTCGAGAAGATGTTGTGGACTAAACACCACAAAAGAAGACATGATTTAAGTCGCGAACAATTTTTAGCCGAAGTTAATGAATGGAAAAATCAAAGATCAATAGAAATAAGGGAACAGTTATTGAGATTAGGGGTTAGTCTGGACTTTGAGAAAGAATTCTACACATTATCTGACGAAATGTCTGAAGCAGTGAATGAAGCCTTTGTCCGACTATTTAATTCGGGACAAATATATCGGCGGTCACTGGCCGTGAAGTGGTCTTTCTTTCTTCAGTCGACTATTTCTGACATTGAAGTTGAATACAAAAGAGTAACTGTTCCGACACTATTGACTGTTCCCGGCTTTGAAGGGAAAGTATTGGTCGGAGTTATACATCGATTCAATTTCCCGATTGAAGGCAATTCTTCAGATGTCATACCAGTGGCCACAACAAGAATTGAGACCATTTTGGCTGATGTGGCCGTTGCTGTTCACCCGAATGACAGTCGATATTCGCATTTGATCGGTAAGAATGCAATCAATCCATTAAATGGCAGACAAATGCCTATAATCAGTGATGAGAGCGTTCGGCCAGACTTCGGAACGGGTGCTGTGAAGATAACGCCCGCCTATTCTGAATTCGATTATGCCATCGCTCAGAAACATTCGCTTCCAATTGTGGAGATATTCGATGACTCGGGACATTTCGATTGTCCAGATTTACCACAATTTCATGGTTTGCATAGATTCAGTGCCAAAGATGTGATGCGAAACGAACTCCAGAATAGAGCTCTATATGTGTGTCAATCAGATCACAGCCATTCAATACCTATGTGTAGCAGAAGTGGTGACATAATTGAGTCAAAACGAGTGCCGCAATGGTTTTTAAAGAGCGATAAACAGAGCATTTTAGCTCAGTTTGCAGTTAATAGAGATTATATGAGCGAAACAGACGAACAAAAGTGGATATTATATAAAGATCTATTGACCGAAGAAGACAAACACATGAGTATAATTCCACCCAATTATAGGAATGTATGGAAGGATTGGTTTGACAGATATGAGGACTGGTGTATATCGAGACAAATATATTGGGGCCACAGAATACCGGCTTATAATGTAATAAAAGATAACCAAATGACTGATCAATGGATTGTCGCCAAAAGGTTTTGATATCTTAATTAATTAAAAGTCATTTTATATTTGAATTCAATTTCTAAAATTTCAGTGAATCTGAAGCCCAAGCGATGGCACAAAACAAATATCCTTTGCATGCGATTCGTGTAGAACAAGACACCGATGTTCTCGACACATGGTTTTCATCCGCATTACTGCCGCTAACTATCAATGGATGGCCTAAACGCGATTCAACGCAACTCAAGTATTTTCCATTAAGTCTTATGGAAACGGGTCGAGACATCATATTCTTTTGGGTGGCGCGCATGTGCTTACTGTCCCTCTCATTGACGGGTAAACTGCCGTTCCGTCGAGTTTTACTGCACGGAATGATTTGTGACGCCGACGGGAAAAAGATGAGCAAATCTAAAGGCAATGTTATCGATCCGATAGATGTTATGGACGGCATATCACTGAAGGACATGAAACAGAAAACTATAGATTCCTTCGAATCGGGAGTTCTCTCCAAAACACAATTAGACCAGTCTTTGAAACAATTGGCCAAAAAATTCCCGAACGGTATCATCAATTGTGGTGCGGATGCGCTTAGATTTCATTTATTGCAATTGGATTTCAAAGAAGAGAACTGTCATTTCGGAGTCAATCATGTGATCGCAAACCGAAATTTTTGCAATAAAATGCATCAAACGGTTAGGTTTTTGATTACAAACATTGACCACTCCTTTGAATTAATCGATATATTGTCCGTTAGTATTGAACGACTGATGAAAACGATTTTAATTGAATAACGTTTTGAATTATATTTTTCTATCAATAGTTGAATCCATACTTAACACCAATCGATCGATGGATTCTTTCGTGTTTAGTCGATGTAATCAAGAGATGCAACAAATCGTTTGCTTCCTATGACTTACAATACGGTGCTCTTGGACTCAGACAGTTCTGGACAAACCAATTGTGTGACATATATTTAGAACATATCAAACAATTTATTCATAACAATGAAGACAATCAAAGACGTAATTGTGTTTTGAATGTGTTTTCTCTTTGTGTAATGACTTCACTCCGAGCTATACATCCTTTTATGCCATTTATTTCTGAGAATCTTTGGCAACATTTGAATCAAAAGCTATACAAAGATAGAGATCAACAGCCGTTCAAAAGCATTTGCGACGAAAGTTATCCGGACTTAAGCGCAGATGAATTTATGATTAATTTTGATTTTAAAGGAATCAAAGAAGAGATGTATTTATGCAATAAAATCATTGAAAAGATTCGTTGGTTTAAATTGAATTTTAAAATCGGGAAAAATGTTTTACAAAATGATGTTTTGATTGCAATTAATGGAAATTATTTGAAAAATTATAAGAATTTAATACAAAACGCATCGAAAGTCTCGGGAATTAAATTAATTTCAATTCATGAAATACATAAATACGATAAATGTTTTTGTTATAAAATACAATTCAAAGAGAATGTTAAACAAGAATCAGATGAAGAGGCAGTTGAGACAACTCCTAGTTTTAACGATTGCTTTGTTTTATTTGATGTCGACTTCCATTCAATTATCAAATCTATGTCTGAATCGGGTGTTAAACCAGAAATAATTGAACAAAAGTCTACTGAATTAGAAGAATACAAATGCAGTCATTTTCATAAGAATTTTTGGAAAACAAAGTCTTTGCGTCAAACAAACGGATAGTTTTGTGTTATTATTAAACAATTCCTGACTAAGAATTTTGTTTCAATATTATAAACATTTAAATAAAGATTTTAAACTCAATAAAATGTTGAAAAAACATATTTTAAAATTAAATAATCAGTAATTAATTAAATTTATTTCTTTTGTGTTTACAACATTTCTCATGGGTTATGTCCCACGTATTTCGAACCAATCAGAACAGAATTTTGTCAAATCTATTCAATTCTTACAGAATCCATCATAATTTGTCGGAATCCTCCCGAAATTGTTATATTGTTGCAGAATTAGTCGAAATTCTGGTAAATTACATCATTTTTAATTAAATTATGCAAGAATATGACGATTGCCAAATACCCCCTATGACTTTTAAACTCTTTTCACTAAGGTTTTTATCAATATTGCAGAATATAAGATCTCCGCTTTCGAAGAAATATCTATCCCATAGAAACAAATGCTAATAGAGATTATACAGCATGTCTCGCCATTAATAAACTGTTTGATAGTTTAGTGAAAAAATTTTGAGGTACCGATTGAGTGATGGAGATATATTAAGAAGTGTTTTTGAGAAGTTGTGTCAAAAATATAATCCCAAATTTCTTTTGGGTTCAGCCACACCAGCCTTAAGAAACTTAGAAGGGAACGTTTACAATCGATATAATCCCACCCTATACCCCCTCCCCTGTGATTTTGAGCCTCTTATCAATACCCTATACCCCCTGACTTTGAGCTCATTAACCAACACTAGTTTAATCTATACTTAAAATATCTCATAATTTGCTGATTTAAAAGCAACATGATGAAACTGAATTTGAATTCTGGTATGACCAAAATACCCCCTGTGATAAAGAAAAAACAAGAACCTCTTGTAATAGAGGTAACCATTATAATGCCGTTACCAGAGTTCTTGATATTCTTGAGGCTCGTGTGGCCATAATATGCAATGATATCTTAAGATAGAGCCCATTGGAAACTATTTTAAACCCATTCCTTCCCTATTATTATATTTTTATTTATAAAT
>JAQFXN010004133.1:0-10098 GCA_034693365.1 Liacarus xylariae
TTAACAGAAATAATTTATATTTATTTATTTTATTATTATATTCGTTGGGACGTTGGGTAGAAGTCGCCATAGACAGGGTCTTACGCCCTCCGAGATATCCGAATTAACGGCCTATAACATTAAAACAGCGGCAGTGCCAATGCATGCGCCGCTACTAGTCTTCAACTTTGTAAGATATATCTGAGGTTTAACTACTATAAAAGGTTAGATAAAAAGTTTTATAGGTTCCGGGAATCAATTAATTTTACAACTGGAATATCGTTGGAGAGCTAATTCACTAACGGGTAAATTGCTATTAATATTGTTACAAACAATTGGCGCAAAAATTATTAGATAAACTATATTCAACGACGTGAAATAAATGACTAGTAAAGAGGTGTACACCTGGATTACCACTCCTCTCAATTAAAAATTTCAATTATATCAAGTAAAAAAGTTGTGTCTTGGCTAACGCTCTTCGCTTTCGGGACCACTAAAACAGTATTTGCAGAATTTAGGAAAACATGACTATAGACTTAAATTTAATAGGGAGTAAATGAGTTGAGTATGATATCTAAATCAGGTCAGGTCAACGAACTGAATCCATTGATGTGCTACATGAACTTGTCGGGTCCCGCATGAACCTGGTCAGATCTGGCCTTTTACCGTTGGATCGGAGGTGGTAAAGTGAGATTTGAATAAACCTGCCTTGGCCTAAGCTTTTCAGCGATATATAATGTGGGGGTGGGGTACCCAGAGGGGTCTGTACACGAAGGGTGTATTCCTAAAAAATCATATCTAAACCAATGTATTCATTAATCAAAAGCATTACAACTTTAATAATTAATTTGAATTATAATTTATATCAATTTTACAATTAAGAACAGGGGTCGCCGAGGGGTGTATAGCCTAAATACCACCCCTAGTTTGAAATTTGGCAAAGTCCTCCTGATTTTTTACGCCGTAACTCATATTTATATCCCTGTGCATTATTGAATTTTGAAAAATTATTTACAATAACTTTTTGAAAAAATTTCTTAAAATACCCCTTTTATACCCCCTCCTAACTCGGTCAACCATGGCGACTCCTGTTGTTAATTTAAGAAATATTATTTATCATTTCTCTCCGCATTATTTTGAGCAAAATTATAGCACAGAAACCAATAATCTATTGAATGAAAAGTTATTTTAAAATTAGTTTATATTTTATATCAATTCATACCTCATATCCGCGCAAATATGTAATAATAAACAGTTTATAACACGAAAATCCAATTTTATTCTTCTTTTTCTGACCCAAACGTTCAAAAATGTTTAAACACTATTGATATTTAAGGAATAAAATTGTAATAATTAGGAAATGAGAGAATGAAGTTTCAAAATTCAATGAATGAATTTTAACAATATATCTAAAGTTTGTAAAATAGATTTACTTTAAATCCATATCCACTCCAAGTGATGGCAACTTTCGAGTGTTTTAATTGCATTGAAACCAATTTATAAGAAGACAACAACTTATAGGTCTTCTTCGACTCATAATTGACTGAAGCGGACGATTGGATGAGAAGAACGAATAGCAATAAAAAACATATTAAATTATAGTACATTATCAAGGTGAATATTTTATTTGATAATTGACCAAAAATAGTTGAATGTATTAGAAATGCTGTTAATATTGAAGTCGTTAACCAAAAAATTCCCAAAAACTTTGACCAATAGTTACGATTGTATTCAATAATTTCTAAATAGATTTTATTCAATGATCTTATTATACGATTTAAATCCAAAACCAAAACTTTTCTTTTATTTCTTACAATAATTTCCAATTTATTGTTCACTTGTTTTTGTTTTAAAGTTAAATAATAAGTGAGAATAGAGTAATAAATTAGTTGATTGAACATACAGTTTGCGATATATACACAGTCGAGAAAATATACAATTGTATAAATTGGACCAATAATTAGTATTTTAATTACAGTTACATTCGTGTAATACATGGATATAACAGTCGGATATAATACTAATCCAATTAAATAGAAAAAATTGTTAATTATATTTCTTAATTCAAAAGCATATTTTGTTCGCTTCAATAATATATTTATGAGCTCTTCATCCAATAAACCCAACTCTTGTGGTGTTATATCTCCGGACATCATATAAAACACACGCATATAAGTGGGACTTCTATTGGTTTTATAATTAAAATAGTGTGTTATTTGTGTTGCAATGCATGTAATAATGGTCATTATATGAATCACGTTGAGATGTACAATATCGCCGAAAAAGTAGCCCATATCACCAATATTTACATAGAATTCCATTTGCCTCTCTCTAAATACTATACATACTATACATCTAATCATTGTTATTGTCAGTATTACAAACACCAGAATCGGATGGAATATCAATGTCCTGTCTGTACAGCCATTGCTATGCAATGATAGACCACATCTATAGAAGTGTTTTCCCGCAGAATTGATTCGCTTATGTTTTGGTAATTTTAACTTTGGATCCAATTTATTGTTGTCTTCAATATTACAGACTTCAGACTGAATACGATTTCTATTCATTATTATTTGCCAACTCTTGTAAATAAATAAAAAATAAGCGTTTAATAAAATTTATAAAATAAGAATCGCTGCCCTCTCTATGCAAATGACCCAAAGCAACATCCCGTCGAGAAACCGCTTGCCAAATGTCAACATGAGTTACATTTCATATTCAAACTTTTATTCTAAAAGATAATATCTAATCGTTTTAAAGCGTTGAGGATTTCATGATCAGCGAGACTGAACAGACGTCCAGTGTTGTACTGGATTGTCCTATTTTTGGGATCATCTGGCAGTGTCCAGTCCGGAGTAAGAACTGGACAGTGAGAAGTTCAGTTTGAACATTTGAGATTTTTTGGATTTATAAAAATGTAATTTCATAATACATAATTCATAACACCTTTCAGTAAAACTTACAAGCTACAAATATTTGAAAGTTTAATTCAGAATACAATTTAATATTAATAGTTTAGTACAAATAATTTATCAAAAATATAAAATATGTTACTCTCAATGAATTTCTTGAGGGATGTGGAAAGCAAGAATTTTGAGAAATATAGTTTTTTTTGCGAAACCAGTAATATTTCGCTCTGTGATGCCACAAGATTTGGACAGGGTAATTCTAGGGAAAATTATTTCTCAATTGTTTGATGACAAAAAAATGGTATAAATTAACAGATTTTCGTATAATTCCGTGAAAATATTACGCGATTTAGGCAAGTTATGATCAAAAGGTTTGAATTTCGATGTTATACTCAAGAATGCAATTGAAATAAAATATTTAAATCCCGAATTTTCGATTTTGGCTAATCTCATCAGAAAGACATTATCATATGGCACATAATTTCTCATGGAACCATTTTCATATCTCATATAGTTTATCTTTTAAAAGAATATTCTCGATGATAACATCGAAATTCAAAGCTGTTGGTTATGTTGAATTATAAAAGAATTTAATTATATATGGAAAAATATACGGAGTATTTGATAGAATTCTGTTTTATTTTCAAGATTTAGATAGAATTTCACTGCATATTCAGACAGCTGCGTTTTCCAAAAATATTTATAGGGGTTACCTCACGAGAGACCTATGGGCTATTAATCAAAACTTCAAAGGATATTCAGGGCTTAAACAACATCAATGAATTAGTTTCCTGTTTTTGTCCAGAATTTAATGGGTTTTTCTGAAAAAATTCCATTGTTTACTAAAAATAATCTGGTCAGTCTATGATCAGCATAGGCAGCACAGGCAGAATGGATAACATTTGAGATATAGTAATTATTTTTTGGATATTTTTTCTATTTCGTACAGCTATATGTACTTCATAATTGAGCAAATTGTGAGCTTGATAGTTTTTACCTAAAATCAATGATGGTAATAAAGTAATATTTATTCCATATACCTTCTTTTAGAAAGGAGAGGGGTCAGAAGGTATTTCACAATGGTGGAATTCGTACAGAATCTTATTAAAAATTTGAAATAATTTATTAGAGTTTAGACAATTTCGGTGAAATTTAATAGACTTTAACCAAATTTATCAAGATAGTGGCATTGGCAAACATCACAGAGAATATTCTGTCCTTTATCACCCTCTCTCCGCATCCTTTCATATAAATGAAAACATGTTTTGCGTTTAATGTTTATTCTAATGATCTCGCTCAAATGATATTTTAAATTACATTGAAATTCTGATTAGACATATATTTAAAAATCTCCGTTAGATATACACAATTTAACACAATTCCTTCCATATTGTAAACAGTGTTTGAAGTAAACCCTTTGGCTATAAAAATTTAAGTTGTAAATTCAAAACATTTTGGGACAAGTTTATTTTGTTGATACACTCCTTAGCGACCCATGATCTAAACTGAATTCTACACTGTTTTAAACAACACTCTTAATAAAATATAAATAAGAAAATAATTTAAACTGTTATATCCAGAGAATAGTCAATTTCGGAATAAAATGTGTTAAAATGGTTGGCGGTGTACTTTTGTTTTCGTACCGTGCTTAAATTTTGTAGGTGCATATGGCAATTACTAATATGAAAGTGAATTCACGAATTTTCGTTATATTTAATGAAATAAAAAAGTTATTCAGGATTGAAAAACAGAAATTATACAAGATTCAAATTGACATTTTTATTATGTAACTTATTTCAATAATAATTTAAAATAGAAATAAAATAACTATTATTCCAATGAGTCCAACGTTTAAGAAAGCGATTAAAAAACAATTCTAAACAATCTCCGAGACAGACATTATTATATGATAAGACTATTCTGAGAATATGGTTAAGAAATGGTTTTAATTCTAAATAAAATGATTTAATTTCTAATCAATTAGAATAGAATTATTTAGCAACCTTGATGATAAAGCTGGGATGTAAATCGGAATAGATTTAAATGGGTATTGGTTTAGCAACGCCAAGGGATGTTATCCCCAGCTATGAATCACAAATTTAAATAAATTTATTGATTTCTCTATTTCTTGGAAAATATAGATTCAGAAACTATTGAAAGATTAAATTTTATTATTTATGCTTAAACTCAGAAAATGATTTTTAATATTGTACTACATATGTGAAAGAATAAAATAAAAAAAAGTTTTAAGTAGAAGCAACATTTCTTACGTATTATAAGATGACTACGTGTTGCAGTATAATAGTCACATACAGTTAAACATTGAGTCGATATTATTGCAAACTTTATTAATAAACTTTAATTAAAAAATTTATTTGACTAATATTTTTACAAAATTATTGATTTAATGTTTAACTGTAGTCACTATTATACTGCAACACGTAGTCATCTTATAAATCTTAAGAAATGTTGCTTCTTCTTAAAGCCTTTTTTGTTTTATTCTTTCACATATACTATCTAGTGTTTAATTGTCACTTAACTTGAGCTGTTTTTACTTAGGAAACTGAGTTCTCAAAAATTGTTTTCGCTTTCCAACCTTATTGGCCTCGACTTTCCAGTAATTTTTCTGGTGATTTTAATGTTACTAAAAGCGTTATCATTTGGTGAAAAAAATTAGCGGAAAGTTTCGGCCATAACCTTCATTTTTGAATTCGAATTTTTTACAAGGAGGAAAACTTGAGAAAATGTCGAGTTAAAGCTGTTTACGTGACAAAGATATTGTAAAACTCGATTAATATGCCTCAGAAATACTTTATATCCTGATTTATATGGGTTCGAAATTTATTGAATTATCATTTTTCTAACTGCTTTAACTTTTGTGTTTTTCAAGAAATCTCAAATATTTTTCCATGATATTTCCATGATATCTCTCATTATGATTCCTTTATTCACAAATAAATTTATATAAAAATCACCCATTATTTGAAAAATGGTCACCTTCTTTATGGATTCTACATTGATTAAGTACAGTATATTTGTCTTTATAATAAACATAAAAATTTACTGAAATGGATTCAACAAGATTTTATATGTAATTTTATACTCGGAACTTCATTTCTTTTTATATTTTCTGTATAATTCAATTAAATTAGCATAAAATTACTAAATCGACTTCTTTAACATTAAGTAATTTAACAGAATTTAAAGAATAAACAAAACCAATAAAAGTTTCAAAGAAATACTTCAATAACTGAAAGAGATTTGTATAATTTGTTTAAACTTTTTTTTTATTAAAAAAAAGAAATATAAAGATAATTTACTTTTGATTGATTACAACAAATATCGGATAAATTCGTGTAATGTTAGTGAATATTATTTCTGTAAAGTTATTTTGAAATCATTTATGTTTTTTCTTCGGGAAATCATTTAATAAGAATAAGTAATAAATCTTCGAATTTTGGTTTTATTGGATATATTTTCTTATAAATTAGAAACAATCCTCACGACATATCTGCTGGACGTTTATTATTTATAAACTTATTTATCATAACTTTGTTTCTGTTGTGAAATTTCGTATTTCGTTTTCAGTTAGTGTTGTTTATTCATGAACTATACGGAGAAAAAATATAAGGATCACTGAAATAGCAGTTTTGGTAGTGTCGCTGTTATTTATGTCCTTGTTGATATTTTTTTCAATTTTCTTTATTTTGTCAAGCTGTATACATAAAGCAGATTTTTCTTATGTACTGTGTTTATTATTTTTCCTATATTGTCAATGCAAAATTGAAAAAATGTGCGCAGGCAATCTATTAAGCTCACATGATTAAAAATTTGCTTAAATATAAAGGACAGTTAGGTTGATGACATGAAAAATTCTGCTTTTAAATCACTACCCAGAACATAAATGACATCCAAAACTGCCATTTCAGTGTATTTTGTGTGACCCAAAACATAATGTATTAAATTTTTATAAGAAGTAACTTTTTTTGAATTGCAATCTATTGTAGAATATCTGATAAGTTTTTGTAAAGTAAGTCATTATTTAAATATAGTATAAAATAGAATAAGTAATAGTATTAATAAAGAATTATATGATATTCAAAATTATTTGAATATTCTTTACAGTGTTTTAATGGAATTAATCTATTATTTATATATAATATATTTATGATATAAAATGTCTTAAAAACAGAATTATTTTCTGTTTAGATGTCATTTAAATGGATAATACGAGTCAATTCTTTAACTCTATTCATACAGTTATATATAAAAATCTAATCAAATATTAAAAACATTCATTAAATTCTGGTTCAGATATTTCACATAATAAGCAGAGACGTGTGCCTCAATTACAATACATAATTAATGTTAATCTTTTAACCTATACTGTGGTTATGTATAAATCATTATCAGCATTAAGTACTTATTAAGAATTTCAATACATTATAAAACATTAAATATATTTTTTTCTTCATTTTTTACTATTTGAGTGCAAATAATTTTTAATTAAAACCATATCATTACTGTACTTATAGTGTATTGTTCTGTACAAATTCAAAATTAATCCAGGCGATTACTATTTAATTCCTTAGATATAATTAATGATTTAACTATTTAAGACCAATTGATTTTCCAAAACATGATCTTCTCAGGGATTAGTTTCTTATATGGTAGGGATGGTCAAGACCTCTGTTCAAAGGGAACGATAATATCACGAAATAAGTGTTTTTTAATTCTTGAGAAACTGTGGAAGTGTGGTGTAGTGGGTAAGAGAGCAGACTCTGCTGTAACAGCACCAGGGTAGTTGGTTCGAACACTGTTTGGGATGGACATTCCTTCTGAGGTTGGGTGGTGCAAGATGGAGGCTTTAGGTGGTGCAAGATCACCGTTGACCTTCACCAAGGATCGTTAGTTAGTAGATTTAAACTATACAATTTTATTAAAGACAATATTTTTGTTTTAAATGAATTAATTATAAAACAAATCATTGGAGTGTAGTTTAATTCTTTTTATAAATACTTTGTGAATATGCTTTTCAGTCACGCAATATATTTCTATTGAAATACTGATGAAGTCAGGGGTAACAAGGTAGTCCGTTTGAGTGAAAAGGTGAAATGCATGTACATTTTTCAAAATCGAACGATTGGCAGAATTCTGTTAAATTATCGATTAATAAATGCAAAATAATTTCTAGTTATAAACACAAAATCATCTTTTTATATACAATTAAAAACAGAGATGGAGAAAGGAAGAAATCTCAGGGGGTATTTTATTTTTGCGAAGCCAGGGGGGAGGGGGGTATTTCAGCCTGTGACGTCACAAATTCTGGACAGGGGGTGAGGGGAGGGTATTGTGTAATCATCAAATTCTTGCAGAATTCTACTAAAATCGATATAATTTTAACAGAATTTGACAGAATTTAGACAAATTATGATCAATTCTGTAAGAATTCAACAGAATTTGACCAATTTTTCCAAGAATTATTTTTCAAAGAATACTCTTCAAAAACGCCACCTTCGGCGCCGTTTTCTCAAAATTGCTATGGGGGAAGGTATCCGGCCAAAATCAATGGGGTATTCCGAGCTAGACCCCCTTTTACCATCTATGATTTTTAAAAGTATCAAATATACAGGTTAGAATTAACTTTTAAAGAAAAAATTGTAAATTGTCCTTTTATAGAAGAATTCTAGATGTCGCTAGGGGTATAGCATAAATACCCCCTTAGTTTGAGATTTTGCAAAATACTCTATCCTGACCGCCTCAGTAAAAAATTTGTAATTTTACCTTTCTCCCCATTTTTTAAATTTTGGGATTTGGTATACTACCTGTGCATTTTGAGAAAATTTTCACAAAATACCCCTGACTCAGCCGACTTCCCTGATATATTTGAGAAATATTTTAGCTTATTGCAACTGTTATACCAGAAGTGGCCATAGTCGGCGAAGTCAGGAGATATAGCTCCCCGGTATTTTGAGAAAATATATTGTGACGGTGTGAATCCGGAAAAATGTGGTCTGATTGCGGGGAAGGTTTGACTTCAATAGATGAGTGTATAACGACGTTATTTGTGTAAACAAATGGCATCGGAGTACTGTTCAGACGGTCAGACTTCGGGTTAATTGTTGGTCACAATAATATAGTTGTCATTAATTATAATATAACGCACTTTACATATAAATATCATTTATTATAAATAATAAAATATATATAAAATACAATATAAAACGTCTCGATGTGCACACAGTCAACACATAGTATGGAACGCATGTATAGAAGAGTATAACACTTCTTAAATAGATTTGTAGTAAAGGGTAAGTAGAGGTTAAAACATGTATTCAATGGTAAGTATAAGATAGCACTTAATAATAGGAAAAATACTGAAAGATGAGTAAAACATGAGATAAACAATAATTACTAATAATGACTAACAAATATGACGAGACGGTCACTAATGACGTCTCAATATCAAATCTCAAAATATGACAAATGCACAAGGTAAGGTAAGAATACAAATTTTTTGGGGGTTGGCTGGACATGGTAGTATTTAGACTATACTCACCCTTGGCGACATTTGATATATACTTCATGCATGCCTGCTCCTTTATTTTGAGCCTGTAATTTGACTTATTCTTTAAGAATTAAATATAAGCTTTTTTAAAAAATCATTTATATTCTGTTTTAAATAATTAGTTAAATTATTACTTCTAACAGACATTTTAAATCCATTATTATTATTATTCTTTGGATGATATTTATCTCTATTATAATAATGAGTATATAATTGTCTTTTTTGATGAGTGTTTTGGCTTTAAAGTTAGGAAAATGTATTCGCAATCAAAGGAAATTACAAATTGTATGCGAAATGTTTACTAAATATTTAATTCACACCAAATTATCATTAGTACAGCAGCTATACTACAGCTAGATGATCTAGATCTGTCCTTAACATTTTTCAATGAGGGTTTAAAAAAATTATTATAATTTATTGACAAACCAGATATAGATAAGTAAAACTCAATTGTATTAACACATAATTAGTTACGAATTTTCTCTGATTTCAGACAATTATTCAAATCAGTATTTATTTATTCAGTAATTAAATAATTGATATTTTGGTTTCAATTTAATTTATATTTTGGTTCAAATCATATCATATTTTGGTTTCAATTTAATTCATATTTTGTAAAAATTTTCTGCAAACAAATGT
>JAQFXN010004134.1:0-10096 GCA_034693365.1 Liacarus xylariae
TCTCTATTAAGAAAAAGAAGTCGATTTTGTTGCAGTGTTTTACTGCAGTTGACTGCGTTTCACTGCGATTTCAAATGCTGGCTAACCTTTATAGTGTAGAATAATAATAATAACAGTTGTTACATCAATAGTCACGTTCGTTATTATTATTATTCTACACTATCAAAGCTACGTAGCATTGTATATACTAATGAGTGGTAAATGACAATTTATCGATTTCAGCATTGACAGTGATTGATGACAATAGAAATAATAGAGACCAGACAAAAATGGGCATCGAATGTCAGATATTAATGGGGAAAATATAATTACATATATAAATACAAAACACTGTCGGATAAAATGGTGCCGAAGACGCCATTTTGACGTAAAAATTAAAAACCGGTTTTTAATTCAATTTACATTTATAACGGTTATCTCTGACCTGTAATATGAAACGGATTGTGATTTTTGTGTTTAAAAATTCGTTAGCGGGTTAATTGAACTAGTTAATGATATTAATAAAAAGAAGTGATTTTTTTTGTTGAAAACAATGGTTTTGTACATCAATTTTGCGCGACAGTAGTTATAATTATTCTTCTATACAATTAAGGCTTCGTAGCACTATATGTACGAATGAGATTTTGAAAATTTTTAATACAGTCAAAGCTAGAGTTATTGTCGCGCGTGATATGTGAATTGTATTTGTTATTGAATATTGAGTCAAAGATATGTTAAAATAATACTAAATAACTCTATAATTCTTAGTGATTGGTTTAAAAATTGAAATTTATTGAATTATAAACTCAAGTACTTTCGGTCCTAATCGGAGCCCTCGTCAGGAGTTATATAAAAATGTTTTTAAAGATTAAATGATTTAAAGTATATATTAATTAATAATATTCTTAAAGCGCGTTCTTCTCTATAACCGTATTCCAGATATCACTTAATTGTATGCCTTTATCTCTATTAAGAACTGATGTTTCATCAAATTTCCTAATTATAAGCGATTCGTATATTTTTCTTTCATAGCAATTATCACTACTTTTAATAATCTTTGAGTTATTCCAATCCATTGCTTGATTTTCAGTCCAACAATGTTCAGCTATAGGCGAAACCCCATAGTTATGATTTCTGACATAAATCTTAAGTTGTATTTAACTTGTATCAAATTCTTCGGCTTGAGGTAGAGCGCCATCAGTCGATATTTTAGAAAAAATTTAGTCAATAAATAAAATAATTTTTAAGTTTTTATAAGTCAATTGATTTAAATTAGTATTTAAATTAGATTTTATTTCTTTTTCTTCTTCGGAACTATTCTAAGAATCTTCTCTGTGCTGTCATTAGATTCTGGTTTTGTTTGCTTTTTGTTTGATTTAGTTTTATTCATTGAATTATTTTCATTGACTGCAGATTCTTCTGAATTCTGCGGATTCACTGATACTGAACTGACATCGAGTGTCCATTTGATATCTGATCCCAATCTTCCGATCAGTTGTTTGTCTTCACTCGCAATTGTAGTGTCCTATAGATAAAGAATTCCAGTGATTATTGTTTGCTATAAACTAAAGACAATATACTCACAGAAGTCTGACTTTTAACGCTTTGATGGAAATATTTATTTTTAAAGAGAAAATATATAATTGAAACTATAATTGCGATAAACAATAGAAAAAAGACAACCATTAGTGCAATTATTAGTACTGAACTGTTCTCTTTCTTGTCTGATGGCAAAGTGGCTGTGGAGGGTTGAGTTGATGTTGTGGTCAAATCTTTGCACATTTCTTCAGTAAATAAGTTAACATCAAATTCTATAAAATCTTCGACTTTTATCGATAGCACACAATAATATCGGTTCGCAATGAGAAACATTGTTTTATTGAATATAAAGCCCGATGTAATGTCCCAACTATACAGTTTTGTGGCGTACTTTTGCGGGTTCTTATGTGCTGTCCAACCAATACTCTCAGCATTGTATGTAAGATAATAGGATTTCGGTTTATCTTTTGGCCACTTATGTAAGAATATATAATTTTCATTACTAGAAGACTCTCTATAGACTTTAAATGCATATTTGTAGTCAATAGCAAACACATCCATCAACTTATCGTCTAGATTCTTTTTATCGTATTTCCCTGATTTCAACAATTCATTGTCTCTCATTCTGAAGGCCCAAAACCTTTTAACCTAATTATGAGTTGATTTATTAAATAATGCATTTCATAATTAAAGATTCAAAATTATAAATCTGTTATTTTACTTACTTTAAGATTAATGAGGATAAAACGATTTTCAGATATATTAATATTGTTCACCGATTTGTAGGAAAAATCTAAAGGAGTTATTACTTTTTGAGTTTCATTCCTTAAATTGAAATATTTGTTAATTTCGTTATTTTCTTTAATCGATTTTGTGATATAGTCTATGACTGTGATTGTGTCGTTTATAAAGACATATATTATTCCAGAGTCATTAACTACTATTGTGTCGATTTTTAATTCATTGATTGTTTGATTACACAATGGACTCAAACTCTGGGATGAAATAATAAAACATTAATTAACATGAAAATTTTGAACATAAATTAGAATAACAAACAATCTGTGTATAAGAATTGAACCAAGTATATTGCAGTAACAGTAGTAACAGGACTGACATTAGAAAATTTGGCATTTCTTCTGGAAAAGCGATATTTTAAAATTACTTTTACTGATTAATAATCAGTGATTATTCAAATAATAAATGATTAGTTTTATATCGAGATTTGATTATTTTCTACTGTATTTCTATTATTTTCATTTTTTGAATAAAATTATGTTTTTATGTTTAATTAACATTGCTTACTGCAAATTACATAAATATTTTTGATTATTTCCTGAATACTATAATGAATATATTCCACTTTATTTCTTCTCTGACAATTGCCAGGTGTTGGGTGGCCATGAAAATATACAGTTTTTTCTATTCTAAATCATAATAAGGGTAGAAATAAGTGATTCGTCAAAATCCTAGGGTGCACTAGTAAACCTTAGCGATAAATTATATTTCTGTAATTTTTAGTACTTAACTTGGTTCCTGAATTTATTTACTCCACAATATATATATCATTGGAAAGCTTATGACGAGACATATGACATATGACAAAGAGCTGACCACTACCGTCGGCGCTGGCCACTCACCACAGAGGAATATTTTTTAAATAAATCGATTACGCTTTGAATAAGCTTTCCAATGATATATATATTGCATGGTAAAATATCTCACTAAGACTATAAAACAACAGGTTATAAAAAGTTACATAATTTATCAAATAGGTTTACGAGCGCACCCTAGAATTTTTCTAATTACCTATTTCGACCCCAATTATGGTTTAGAATAGAAAAAACCGGCCTGGCAATTGTGAGATCACTTCTTATGTACCTTTGATTAGATATACAACAATCGCAAACATAAAGAATTATATTTTAAACGAATTTAAAACATTTTTTGCTACAATTTTAATCTTGTTTTGTAATTATTGACTGATTTTTATTGAAATAAACTATTTTAAAGATATTATTATTATTTCTGTTATTATTAATTCTTTATTAGATTTCCAATATTTTTGGTGGACTTTGATTAATGCGGAGATTTGGAAACGGGTGTTAATCCGGGGGTATATTTGGACGAATCATATTTTTGAGTATTTGCGGCTTTTGTTGATTTTCGAATATTTTTATCTAAAAATTTTAATGAATAGAAAAATATTGTTTTTAACGAAGAGCTGAATACCCGTAGCCTTTGTGAGAGGATGAGAGGAAAATTCACTCGTCCCAGACTCAGAGCTCTGGGCCAAATCCGATGGCAATTTAGTTGTTTTTGTATTGTCGTTCAAATCTTTTAAGTTATAAATATCTAAGAAATTAATTGAAAATAATTTATTTTAAATATTTTTCTGAAAAAATGATTTAATTATTTTTCAATAATTCAAAACAAACGCAAAGATTTTTCTCCTCTAATCAGTTCAGTCTCTGAATGACTATCTTTATTGGTTTCACTTACAGTTTCAGAAACAGAGGATTTATTGTTATTTCGATTTCCTATAGTTTTTGGATTTTGAAAATTATATCGAAATATGAATTTAAATAATATAAGAATTCCTTTCAAATATAATTATTACCCCAAAAGTAGACGTATAATATGTAGGCCGTGAATGAGCACAGGGAGACCAATATAATTAGTAGTAGACAACAAGTTATAACTATCCAAATCTGAAATGCACTCCAATTTTGATTACTCGCCTTTACTTCAAGAATCCTTTCATCCCTAATATTACTGTCATTTTCTTCAAATGTCTTTTTACACTAAAAATTATTGTCAAAATTAAAAGTAATTTATTTGAATGAAAATGTTTATTCAAATCAATGCTTACAAAAGAGACAATTAGTAAAAGTGTTTGCAATTTCATTGTCTAAATATTATGCAATTTTATTATTGTAAATCAATAGCAACTCTTGTTTAGAAAATATAAGTGTATTTTGAATTTATATTTGAATTAATATATAATAACCCAAATAACGCGCGAATGAATACAACAAGACTTTTGATTTTACTAAATTCAAATTTAAAACTAATCTCAAATAATTTATATTAGAACCAAATATTATAATTAATTAACTCAATGGAAGGGCGGAAACGACATTTGAATTGTTGGACTATTTTATATAGAACTTATCTAAATTAGCAACAATTAGCAATCTATGTGCTCTAATAGTATTGAATTTAATTTAATTAAAAACCTATTAGATTTTCAATACAATAAAAAAATCCAATTGATACTAATAAGTGTTTGCGCGCATAGGTTTATAATTGTTGTTAATTTTGATATAATTCTGTATGAAATAGTCCAACAATTCAAATGTCGTTTCCGCCCTTCTTCCATTGAGTTAATTAATTATTTTACTAGGTCAGTCCCGTGAATTCTAATCACTAAAGCGTTTCGGAAAAAGGGGATTATTATTTTGCATTGTTGCATGAGCTCCTCGTCAATAATGAAAATGTGAACGAGAGTTAAATTCAATGATTTAGAAATTTGCATACATTCAGACATATTAATAAACATTCTTTGACAAATAAAAATAAAATTAGTAATATTAAAATTACAAAAAAATTAATTAGTTTGCAAATTATATAATAAATTTTGATTTCATAAAGATTTTAATTTTAAATGAAGCGAATTCTCCAAATTACATAAAGTTTATTAGAAATATGTCTGCACATCAATGAAACTGCTGTTAACTTCACATCAAATTCTAATTGTTTAGATAGCATTCGCACGGAATGCTCTAAGAATACAAGGTTTTTATCAATCTTTTTTCCACTCACTGGTAATCACTGTACCAAATTCATATATTTAAAAAAACAAGCTTATGGGGAAATGTGATTTTGATAGTTTTCTCACGATGTACTTCGCCCTTTGGTAGTTTCAATTAAATATTATGTGAAATTCTGTCTAAATTCTGGAAAACAACAGATTTTTTTTAACGTATACGGAATTTATCAAAATTTGGCTAAAATCTGTTAAATACTTGCAGAATTCATCGAAATTCTGTTAAATGTTCGTAATTTTTAAAAAAAATAATAAATCTCTTAAATTATAACCCGACGACATATTTTAAAATCCAAATTTAATCCGAAACCAGCTATTGAGATAAATACAGAATTGTTGAATTGTATATTCAATTTCCTTGCCAGGCTATATTTTGCCCTAAAGGTTGTTTAACTTTATTAGTTTTTCTGTTGTCATCTTCTGTTTCCAGATCTAAGGCTTAATTTTCAAAAATAGTGAATTTTAATTGTGTATTAATTGTAATCGTTTTGAAATAAATTGTTTCAACCAAAACATTGGCTATAAAATTGAGTATAAAATTTTTATTTGGTTTGAAATACAAAGAATTGAAACATTTTGTTATTAAAATCGACTTTTATTTCATTTTCTTCTTCGGAACTATTTTTATGATTTTTTCTGAGTTTTCATTAGTTTCTGGTTTTGTTTGCATTTTGTTTGATTCGGATCTACCCATTGATACCCCACTATTGACTACAGATTCTTCTGAATTCTGACCCAATGATACTGAACTGACATCGAGTTTCCATTTGATATCTGATCCCAATTTTCCGATCAGTTGTTTGTCTTCAGTCGCAATAGTAGTGGTCTATAAATAAAGAAAATCCGGTTATTTGCTATAATCTAAAGACAATATACTCACAGATGTCTGACTTCCGACTGCTCTTTGACTGAAAGTTTGATTTTTACGGACAAAATATATAATTAGGGCTATAATTGAGATCAACAATAGAATAATTCCGACCATTATTGCAATTATTAACCACAAACTATTGTCTTCATTGATTGATGTTGTCATAGGACTTGTGGAGGGTTTGGTTGATGTCATCGAATCATTGCATATATTTTCAGTAAAATTTTTAACATTAAATGGTTTAAAACTACCCAAATATTTTGATAATTCACATGAATATCGATTGGCAATGAGAATCATTTTTCTATCGAATATAAAACCTGAGGTTATGTCCCAACCATTCAATTGTGTGATGTATTCTTTGCTTCGGTTATATTGTGTGAATCCAATTGATATCTTTTCATACATACCTTTAGTCATGAGATAATATGTTTTATTTTCCAATTCGCCATTGATTTGGTATAGTTTTGCATAAATATATTGATTTTTATATAAGGCATAAACCATTGTGTTGTTGTATTTTAAAAATTCTATGATATATTCTGGTTCTTCTGGTAATTCTTGAGTATAATTCCCAAATATTTCATTGGATTCTAATCTAATAGTCCAGAAATTTTGTTCCTTAATCTGTGTATTGTTTAATAATTTATTTTTATTAATTCATAAATTAATATAATTTTGTTTTTGTCCTTCGCTTACATTCACTAAAATGAGTTGAAGTGTTTGAGATCTAAAATCGAAATATGTATACGAGATATCAATCGGTGTTTTGATTGCAATACTGCTGTTTTGGGTTCGGAAATAGTCGTTAATTTTGGACACATTTTCAACTGATTTTGTTGTATAGTCTATGACAGTGATTGTGTCGCCGATAAAGACATAAATGATTTTATTGTCTTTGACTGCTATTGAGTCGATCTTTAAGTCTTCGATTGTTTGATCACATAATGGACTAAATATCTGGAGTGAAATCAGAATACAAACAAAAAACAATATTCAATAGTAAAATAGCAATAATTTATTCTTTAAATACAAAATAACTAACAACCTGTGCAAAAGTAGAAGAACTGAACCAAATTAATGATATCAACCAAGGTAATGTGATTAACATTAAAAAAAAGTATTCAACTCTTTTGGCAATTTATAAACAAATTTAACTTTATTTCAAAATAAATGAATTAATTAATGAATTGTTTAACACTCGCACTGAATATGAGAGATAAGCTAATGAATAGGCATATCTCGAGTTATATGTTTTTTATTTTATGCTTTAATTCTGTTAATCAAACATAATTTTACATATAGTTCAATTTGAAGATTGGTAGAAACGATAGATAATTTCCTAAAAATTTAGAATTTCTAATTGAAAGTTATATTAAAAGTTAAGAAACAATGAATTACTCGTTTTAAAACAATTAAACTGCAGTTTGCATTGCAATACAATACTGAAATAATTCTTAGGCGCTATTCATTTTCCTATTAATCGAATGCTAATAAATCTGATTTTGTATTAATTTCTTATCCGTAACTTTAGAGCCCGTTTTCTAATTTCATTGTTTTTGCGATATATCATTTCAGTAGCTTATAATTCATATCATCCAAGGCTTAGTCTATAGAATTTTCAAACGTTAATAAATTCAGTCGTATTTAGTATTTATTCTTGTGATCAATTGTATTATTTCTTTAGAATTGTATTTAATTCAGAAAACAAAATAAGATAGTTATTTATTTTTAATATAAATTATAAAGAATTTTGTAGTATTTTATACAATTGTAAAATGAGTTCTTTTCGTTCATTTTATTCATATTTTAGTTGAGATCACATAAACCAACTTAATATGAATGATTGCTTTATCTGAAGAAACCCCCCTCTTCACCCCAACCGCCCTCGTCGTGTGAATTTATATGAATTGGTATATATTTGGGAACTTTTATAATTTTGGGAATTTTGATGGTCTTCTTTATAATTTTCTTTTTCCCTCCGCCTTTATCACCACCGCCGCCGCCTATAATGATTAAATCTCCTTTCTTTGATTTTCCAGATGTTTTAATAATGGTTGGTCCGCCACCGCCTCCTCTATTTAAATTTTATTTAATAATTAGAATGTTTAGAAGACTGTTTTTCAAATTTATAAACTCTCTTTTATAATTACTTTTATTAGATTTAAGGACTCTTTTTGTTTAGAGAATACTTAATTAAATGTAATTTAGATGTTGTAAATATTTGAAAATAAAAATAACTCAAAAAGACGTCACCAGACAATATTTGACGACTAGCATTCGCTTTTGTGCCACTTTCTAAATTTTTACACATATATCATAACATTAAGAGTTGAGTTGGAGTTTATAATCTTTTTTAAAAATTTTATTTCATTACTCATATAACTAAATCTTTAAATTTCAAGAATAAAATTTTATATTTATTAAATTAAAATATTTAATTATTAGTAAAATAATATGTCCACAAGTAATACAATCAAATATTATATAAAATAACATACTTGCCATGGCCACCACCACCTCCGCCACCACCAATAATGATTGTGTCACCTCCTTTATGCATATGGACTGACAGAATAAAATTCAAAAATAATATACAACTTATTAAAAGTTTTTCATTCATTTTTATTATTTATCAAATTTTGATTATGATTTCAAAACCGATGTTTCAAAGACTTTATATAGAGATTGAATACATGAATCAATGACTTTATTACTGTGTAATTGTTAGATAATAAGTATAACATTTCCTATAATCATAATTACAAAAACCGCAATTAATTTTAAATATAGATTTGATTCAGCGATGTTATCTAGGGGGTTTAATCAGATAAGAGATTGAAACTGAATCATATCTACTAATACTAACTCTATTGAACTCCATTGATCTCTTTCTGATTAAACCCCCTAGATAACATCGCTGATGCCAATAAATGATGTGGATGAAGTAACTATCTAAAATAAGAGGGAAATTCAAATTTAGCGCAACTCTGTTTTAATAATTTCCAAAAGTATATGATTATTGTCAAACAATAGGTTGCATTACTTGAGACTCTACAGCACAAAAGATTGACATAACAATTGTACCAATCAATCGGGAAAAAGGAAGGACTGGACTCTAAACTGTAAACTTTTAAGTTTTAATATCTTTGGAACTACTATTAATACATGCGATTGCACCTATAAGTTATACATAGTGTAAATCGGATTCGGGCAGATTAAATTTTAAAAATTGGCGAGCAGTTCCGGGCAGACCGAATAATTTAGCTAAATAAAGTAAATTCTGTATGTATTTCCGGGCAAAAAAAATAAAAACTTTAAATATTATATATTTCTTAATGTTTGCAAATAGTTTTGATACAAATTTACATTAAATTATTTAATTAATAATTCTATTTTTCTTCGAAATCACTGTTAGATTGACCAGATCATTTTTAGCCAAAACTGGAAATTTTTAACAAAACCTATTTATAAACTGGACATTATTTTTAAAAAATTTTTATTATTGGAAATAACTTTATTACATCTATAATTCATTATTTGTACTCAGGGATGCGCATAGGCTAAGGTGTAAGAGAATATTTGAGGGTTAAATGCCAGGGGTATTATTCCCTTTGCCGTAATAATTTTGTCAACAACCCTGAAAGCAAAAACTATTTATGTTGAGGTGTGGAGAATTGAATATATAGAACGCTATATAGCAAATCTGCACATGCCAAAATGTTAAGCACCCTCTAGTGAGATTGTATTGTAAAAATACTAGCTTTTAATGGTGGGTTGTCAGAGTTTGAGAATGGGTTTAATGAGTTTTATTTATACATTTATTTAATTAAATTACTCAGGAAATATGATGTTGACCCTAGCAATTTATATATACT
>JAQFXN010004135.1:0-10093 GCA_034693365.1 Liacarus xylariae
TTAGACTTCACTGCATAATGTACTTCGTATGGACTAAGTAGTGTAAGGTAAGCTGACTTACACACAAAACTCTCGATAAGGATTTCTCTTAACTGAATATATGATATTCCGACATAAAAAAATTAATCAATTTAAGCAAATATGACTTTTATATTGAATAATTGGCACATTATGAAGCTAATGGTAATAATTTCAAGCTCGAATATTGAATGGTTTTCAATATAAGGTGAAAATTTAGAATATCCATTCAATATTCAAGTTTGAAATTATTACCATTAGCTTCAGAATGTGCCAATTATTCCGGATAAAAGTCATATTTGCTTAAATTAGTTAATTGCTTTATTTCGGAATATCATATAAATTATATTATAACAGTACTACAGTTCTATTCATTTGTGAGGGATAACTTTTGATGGCACTGTACAGAAAATATACAAAAATACCTCCCCCTGACATTTTTAAGTCTGGACATCCCTGGCAAGAACTAAAATATTTGAAATTATTAGTTGATTCCAAAATAATAAACAATCTTTAGGTAGAAGTATTATATTAAATAATCATTCAATACGTGCTATTAAAGCTACCCCTCCTTTTAGTCATGCTCTTTTCGTATGTTTTGTTCCGATTCCCCTCTTCTACCCCTAACGTTCCAAATCTTACTTTTTGGACATTCCCTTACTTTTAGTTTGTAATCTAAAATAACAATTTGACAAAAGAAAACACTTTTGGAATTAATCTCTTGAGAGATAAAAAGAGATATTTGTTAAAAATATGAATTCATAAATGTTAAGAATCACTGAAAACTTTTAGAAAAAAGCTAAATAACACAATACTCTCTTCCTCCTGACAATAATTAAATTGATTAAATTTACTAAATATATTGAATTATTATTTTATTTCATATCAAAGCACCGAAACTTCCGAATCAAAGAACAAAATGACCCAAAACTAGTTTCAGAATTGGCCCGAAAATTGGCTAAATTTCATACTTTGAAAGTTCCCATAAATAAAAACACCAATTGGTTGTTCAATACTATCGATAATAATATGAGAAATGCATATAAAAAATTTCCGATTAATCAACTCCTCGATGAATATAATTGCGATTCTTTGAATTCAGTTGACTTGAATTCGGAGCTGAATTGGCTCAGGGAATGCATATCCACAATAGATTCTCCCATTTGTTTCTCTCACAACGACTTCAGAGCAAACAATATAATGGTTTTGGAAGAAATTGATTTGAATTCAAATATAAATTCCGATAATAATCAGATTTTATTCTGTGATTTCGAAGTCTCGGGTTATGGATATCGGGGCACAGATTTGGGCTCATTATTCGGTGAATGGAATAGAGATCTGAATGGATATAAAACTGTTCATAATTTTCCCAACGATTCAGTTATTAAGCCATTTATCGACGAATATATTCGCGAATCGATTAGGTTTTGTAAAAAGTTTTCAGACGACAGCAGAAACTCATTTCAACACATTATGAAAGAGATTAAAGTTTTTACACTTCTCTCATCTATTTTTATGATAACTGCATGTCTTGTTATGGATGAATCAGAAGAGCAGCCATTTTTGACTAAAAAGAATCTTATGGTTTGAAAAAAATCTATGATTTCAATAAAACCTTAATTAATAGATGTTTTCTCTTTTCCTAAATTTTCTATAGATCGGGGCTAACATTCATTTTAAAAATTACCTACACTTGAAAAACTTGTTTATCGAAGACAAAACTATTTTGATTTAATAGACATTTTTTAGAGTTTGTAAGTTCCCGACAAAATATTACTTAACAAGTTAGTTTTTACAAAATTCACAAAAATTATATTAGTGTGTGTCTTATACTGTACATATAATCAAGCATTCTGCTATTTAGATGAAATTGATGGGCATTTTTGCCTAAATGAATAGCAACAAAAAAACTATGTACAAAACATTTATTTTTAGGATTTAGTGATAAAATATCTAACTAGTAAGAGTACAAAAGACAGAAGTAACCTGTTCCCTAATTCTTCTTGAAATAAGACTGCTATTTTTGATAAGTGTACAAATAGTACGTACGGGAAAATCGCGAAAATTTATACCCCTCCTCCCCCTTTGTACGCACTCGTACTGAATAACGGATTCGTATTTCAAGTATTTTAATAAACTATCATTTAATTTAACTATTAAACTTATAAACACATGGGTAGCTAAGGGGGGCTATAGCCTAAATTTCCCCCTAAGTCCGAGATTTTGCAAAATACTCCCCTGACTTTGTGCCGCAGACGCAAAAGGTCGTTTTTTACCTTACTCCCCCTGTGCATTTTTCATATTAATTTGAGCAGTTATTTGAGAAATTCTATAAAAATTAGCAGAATTCTGAACATTAGTTACAATCATATTAATATATTCTAATATGAATGTCATTATATAAGAATAATTGTATATTTGATTAATAGTCAAACACTTGTAAGCTATGGATAAATTGCCGAATATTCTTAATGATGTTGTAATCATACAAATGAATGTAACGAATAAATTCAGAAAATATACATTATATGAGTTTGTAATAAAATACAAGATTCACAGCAGTCAGGGGAAAGTCATTTTGCAAAACAGGATGCCCAAGGTAAAAATGGTCGTTTTTTAGAAGATGGGGTCGCATTGGAGGGTTTTGCATCATCATTGTGAAAGCAACATGATTTTCTGTATCCTCCCTACAATTGAACCCTGGCTGAAAGATATGTTAATCACATTCTGACTGTGTGTTGCAAAACGCTTGAGAATTATTTCTATATTAATTATAATTATAATTTAAAATATATTTTATAATATAAGCCATTCATTCTCTGAGAATTAAATGTTTCATTTTTGAATTAATTGACTCGAATGAAAATAAATAAATTGTTCAAATTCTAAAGTTGTTTTATTTTTGATAACTAATAAAAAAAATAATTCACTTATTCGATAAAACTTATTAAATTCAATAATATCAGGAAATTTCCAAAACAATTCAAAGAGTAATTTGAAGGTCAGTTGAAAAAACGATTACATCAATGAAAACTGGTTTTTAATCAATTGAAATTCTGAGTAAAATAAAATTAATCGAATTTTGTTCTTTAAAGATATCATTGACTTTTTGAAATAAAAGAAACTCATTTTCTGGGTATAAAACCCTAAACAAGAATCATATAATTTTCCGCCAATTGTTCTTTTATGAGAAGAACGATATGACTTAATCTTGAGATTGACTTTCGGCGAATCGCAATATGTTTTTTCCAAAAAAAAGCGTTGTCTCTGACGGAGTCTGAAAGAGTCTGCAAAACCTTTTGAATCAAAAAAAATAGCTTTACATATGAGTTGCATTCAATAGCCCTTAGGCCAGAATCACTTAAGAAGCTCATTAAGCAAAACATGTTGATCTGTTCGACGTATACATACATACATAGACTGACTTTTCTAAACAAGTTTTGTCGTCTATTGTTAACCAAAATTCGTTTATTTTTCTTATATTAAATGTGTTTAAAAAATAATTGAAATAAATGTAATTCTTTGTGTGAAATCAAAACCAAATGTAATAACTTTTTATAATTTTAAAAAACAAAACACAAATGCGATATAACTATTGTAAAAGTTTGCCAAACATCCCGACACTTACTACGAATTGTCATTTCCCCCTTTATTAATGACATATATTTCTTCGAATGTTTTTTTAACTCATAAATTATCTGAAATATAATTTTATTGATTTTTTTCAATTTAAACATTTTGTGAACTTAATTATTAATATAATTCTATGAGTTATGAAAATATATCGTTTGTTATATTATTTATTAAATGTATTTCTAATAATTGTATTAATAGATAATACCTATTGTACTGGAGGTAAACTAATTTGAATTTTAAAATATATAAAACTCTAATTAAATCGTGTTTTAATTATAGGCAAAAATCGGAATAGAAATCATTCGGAAAGACAAGTGGACAGGAATTCTGATTCCGGAATATCTCAAAGGAATAGAGGCTCACAGACGGATCAGTTCGATGAAACAACAGTAGAAGACTCATCACAAGGTAATCCGGGAAGGGGTAGAGGACCTCCACATGGTAGGGGAAGGGGTGGAAATAAAGGACGAGATCTGCCCCCAGGATTGGCCAAAAAACTTAATAATAATAATAGAAATGAGGAGGAGGTGGATAGAGAACCTGTAGGTCGAGTGAGTATTGCATAAACATTAAAAGTTTTATAATATTTTAATCCGGATAAATTAAAATAGGACCGGAATCAAAAGCAAAATAATAATAATAACAGGAATAAGACTAAGAATAAGAATAAACCCAATCGGGGAAACAATAATAGGGATAACAATAATAACAACAATAATAATGCTTACGATTATGACAATCGACCCAATAATCAGAGACCACAGACCACAACAGAAGTAACTGAAATTGATATACCATTGTCTGAATGGAGACAATTGGAGCGATTGAAACATCACTGGCAGAACACAGCGCACACCAAATCAGAATTGTCCCGAAAATTCATATTCTGGTTGGAAAAGGACGCGGACTATCAAAGACACGACGCCTGCCTTACACCGGACAATGCACTGGGAGGTTGTCATTTCGTACAGCACTGTCCCATACCTGATGTGATCAGAAGTTTCGAAAAATTCTTATCGTTTGCCTGTTTTATACGCAACAGATATGTCGGCATCTGTTGTCCAAATGACTATTTAGATCCCGAAGAAACTGAAAGCAGACTTCAAAAGCAAAAGATAACAACCAGAAGACCACACCAGCAACAGCAACAGCAACAACAGTCACACAACAGTAGACCACATAATAAACCACATATTCCCTCAACTGATAGTAATGGAAGCGATGGAAGTGATTATAACAACGGCAGTCAGTATTCATTCAATTAAATACTTTAAATAAAAACTTTAGTAGACTTTCACTCAATTATTGTCTTTTTTGAAATCAAAGAATAGTTTAATTTTTAGCCCAAATATTAGACAAATTAATTAATTTTAGAAAATCACAACAATTCTAATAGTATCTAATTCTTCGTCAGTTTGTGGCGTATCTGAAAACACCCGGATTATTGGCGGCGCTGTTGCCGATCCCAAAGAATGGCTTTGGATGGTATGCTTAGAACTTATTAAGAATTAAATTCTTTAAATAATTTTAATTCCATCCAAAGGCGGCTCTACTCTTGACTTCGGAAACAAAGCCCTACTGTGGCGGAGCTCTTATATCAAACCAACACATTCTGACAGCCGCTCACTGTCTCAGAGAGTAATTAAATTCAATAAAATTTTGAAATTATTTATTATTATTATTCAAAACCAAAGGTTAACTCCGGACGACATAATCATACGTTTGGGCGCCTATGACTTCAGTGAGTCTGCAGATCCAGAGGCACAAGACTTTGGCGTTGAATACTTTAAAATACATCCGAAATATAACAGAATTACTAATGAAAACGATTTGGCAATACTTAAACTGAAAAAGAAGACTCAGTTCACTGAATCGATTAAACCTATTTGTTTGCCACAAAAGAATCGGGACTACGCCGGAGCCCTGGGTATTGTCACCGGTTGGGGACACACGAGCTTTGGGGGCAAAGGCAGTAATCAACTGAGACAAGTGTCACTCCCGGTTTGGAACAACACGTCTTGTGATTCGTCCTATAGTGTGGCCATAACTGACAATATGCTGTGCGCCGGCAATAGGAATGGGGGCAAAGACTCGTGTCAGGGGGACTCTGGGGGCCCATTTATGTTGCCGGGACCTAACAAGAGATGGATGATTATTGGAGTCGTTTCCTGGGGTATCAAATGCGGTCAACCCAACTACCCCGGGGTCTACACTCGAGTCAGTAAATACATCGATTGGATTAAATCTAATTCCAAAGATATCTATAAATAATTTGTAGAAATAAATAATAAATTAATAAAATGTCACAAATATTCATCACTAAAAGCAATGTCTCATTAAAATCAAATAAAACTTTATTTTTTCATTATTGTTCAAATCGTTTTTTCTACTATTAACAAATCATTAATTAATTTTAAATATTTCTATCTTTTTTTTTGAGTAAAATAAAGTCTCTTTTAGTCTATTTTTTGAAACCGAAATAACTTTTAGCTAATATTTATAGTAAATGAATAAATATTTTATTTTATTTTAACTTAGTTTTGAGAACAATTAAATTTAACAAAGCCTTAAATCATTATATTCTCACTATAGTTTGAAATAATGTCTAAATGTGACAATAAAAACAATTTGTTGGGATTGACTTATTTTTTCTTGCTTTGCACCAGGAGTTATTTTAGTTCTTAATTGTTAAAGAATAAATTCACTTGATATGAATGGAATTTCTTTTATTTGTGTATAAATACTTGTTAATGAAGCTTATTTTAGAGTCTTTGAAATTTTTATGAAAGTCAGACAAAAAAAAGACGAGAAAAGTATTCACAACTAAAACAAGATTTCAAGCAATTTTGTGTTCAGAAATAATCTTTTTTGACAAATCAATTATCAAAACCATTGCCCAATAATAGCCTTAATGTGAATTGTTTCTTGAAAATTCATAAATTTAAAATCGATTAAAATTATAACTTTAATCAAAAAAAATTATTTGTATAAAAATCAACATGCTAAAGTATCCATAATTCAAGTTTACATAGGAATCACATTGTAGTTTGTGATTAATACATAACAGAATTTTTGTCAGACTTACAATTAGGTCGAACCAAAACTATAGACTCAGTAATTATAAGAAAATAGAGTTAAATAAAAGAAAATAAAAGATATAATCATTTAAGTGACTGATGTTCTGACACGATAGTCAACAATCATTTAGTATATAAAGAGTTGGGCTGACAAATAAAACTCAGTACTTGACTAATAATTATATCAAATAATATATAGTGAGCTGTCCTTAGAATTTGTTAGATGTGTTGAACATTTGTAATAAAATGTTTGTACAGAATATTATATTTATGCTTATGTTAAGTATTAAAATAATTAATGTACACTGCTTTGTTTTTAAGAATGAACAGTTAGTAGACATTAACTTTAGTGAGTGGCTTTATTTTATATTATTGCTTAATCTGTGCCGGTTTGCTCAATTTCAATTTCAAATAATTTGAAATAATAATTTTGTTATAAAAAGTTTCTATGAATTACTCAGTTTTCATTTAAAACTAATTTTTGGCTATCGGTCACAGTTTAATCAATAATATAAAGTAAAGCCACTCAATAAAATTTATGTCTACTGACTGCTCATTCTTAAGAAAAAGACAGTGTATATGCATGTGAAAAAGAATTTGAACGAGGATTATATGTTGGTATTACCATAACTAAAGCCATGTGTAATATTCGCAATACTCCCGTTCCAGTAAAGTATGTAATTTTTACAAATATGTCTAATACTGTATTACAAATTTTTTGTTGACAATAATAATTATTGTATTTTTCAAAATTTAAGCCATGACTTTTCAATAATAAAAATTTTATGACAACTAATTAAATAGTTGATCAAAATTATAAATGAACAATGTGATATTAATTTTTACTATACAGTACAGAATAATTGAGATTGAACCTTTTCTAATGTATTTATCTTTATTTTGTAGTCACTTAAAAGCCAACCCAATCACAGACTTTGAACCGGAAATGTCTCAATCGAGTAAACATCGATGGGTTCAGGTGCCGGTGTTTTTAAGAGATAACAATTACGTTAATAACGAAGATGACCAGGGGCATTAGACACTATGACGCACAGCATTCGGCCACTACGCCTACACCGAAAGGTACAAAAGGTGTTCATGAAAATGAAATAACCAAGCTTTTCTTAAAGATTTCTTATCAGTAGATAATAATAAAATAAACCGGTATTGATACTATTGGCCCAAATCCATTTCGCAACACTTTTTTTTAACCAATTCGCAAAAACCCATTTCGCAGACAACATATATCCATGGCACATTTCGCATACAACATATATCCATGGCAAAATATTATATATTTAAAGGATAACAAAATTTATGGACAATAAATTATGAAACTAATCGAAATCCTATCGAAGTTACCGATGCAGTCAGTTGTGCATCAACTGAATAACTATATTAGATTTGTTATTAAAAATATTTAAATTATGTATTATTAAAAACTTTTCTAGGAACTTTGAGTATATTTCTAAATTATATATTATTTTATTTGTTTAATTTTTTATCTAATTTTTGAATAAAATTAAAAAATTTGAATAATTGTAAAAATCTATAGTTAATTTATCTCAGAGGTAGCCAAGAGTTATAAAGTAAATACACCTGACTATTTGCGCCGGAGACAAAATATTCGTTTTTGACCTTGCTTCTGCTGTGCATGTTTCATATTTTGAAAATTTTTATGCTCCCCTGACTTTTTAAGAAAAATTTCTCAAAAACCCCTACCTATACCACCTGACTCGGCTGACCTTAGCTATCCCTGATCTATCCTATGCAATTTGTTGTATAAATTATGTCCTTTTATTATTTTCGGCGATTTTGATATTTATTATAATCTTTTGCGAAATACCGCTCTGAGGCAGCAATAAATTTGTATTTTTAAAATTTTTATACTGAATCCTTTAGAAAATTTTCTGATACCTCCCTCATTCGGTCGACTTTGGATACATCTGTGTTATTAACTATAGTAATTTTAATCTTTTGTAGAGATATATCTTTCTTCAAAATGTATGAAATGGATTTGAAAGCTCACAAATATTAATATTAATAAAATGAGTGTTTTTTTGGTAGACTTTAATTATTGATATTTACATTTTCATTAATCTAAATGCAATTGTTGCGAATCATCTGCCAATCAGGACAATTCGGACAGAGATAAGCATTATTCTTTGTTGGTATCAGGAATGCTGGTGGGAAACGAATATAAATCTCATTTTCTTCGAAAGTGGAGATAAAAGCCATAAATAAGATAATTTTGAGCATTATTTTAATGTTTTCATTGAGTTTTATTTTTAGAAATCATTAATCAATTCATTTAAAACGTCTTTATTACATACAGAGGATAAATTTTTTGAAACCTCCTAGATGCCCACTTAGGCCCACCAGGGTCAATATTCGACATATTACATCCCCTAGGCTTTCTATGGAAAAATACGTATTTGACCTTGGACATCCCTGGTAGGCATGTGATTCATATTCTAATCACTAGAATCTCTGATATAGTAATAAAATTGTAGCTATTGGTCAATTACAAAGTATTCGAGTGATTGGTTTGTAATAAGACTTTTTCAATTATTAAAGGAACTACAAAACGCATTCAAATTATCTTTTTTTTGAACTCATTGGAAGTTTATTCAAGTTTATTTTTTGTAATTAAAGGTTTAATTTAAAATGAACATTTAATATAGAAAAATGGGTTCGAAGTGACCTAAGTCTGAGTGAATATCACAAGTCTATGGGAAATATAGTCAGTGCAACAATACATGAATAATGAAATGCATAGAACATTGGAATACAGTAATCGAAGCAGTAGTTTAGCATTAAAAGGGATATTATTAAGAAAAACTGAATTTATATAGTGTTGCTCTGAATAAAATTGACTAAAAATTAGCTAATGTTTACTATATTATGATTTGCTATAATTGAATTTGTATTGAATTATCACAATATTCTTCTGGCTATAACACAAGAAATAGATCCGTGCAAAGAAAGATTCTTGCAGATTCTGAATCAACGCTTCACCCCTGTACCAAATTTGACCAAAATGGGAGCATAAACTTAGTTTGTTCCATTATTAGTAATATTTTAAACATTAGTTTAAATCAATCGTTAGAATTATAAGAAATTAATTACAAATAAATATGAAACCATTTTGAGGTCATGAAAATGAAGGAATCACTCAAAACCTAGTGCTGTTGTTATAAAAGATCAGATAAAGATTTTGCAAACGAAACAATTTGATGCCTTTGGCCCACAACTGCTTCCGCAACACAATTAGTAAAGAATCGGTGGAACCGAGTTTGCTATGGCTTTGGGTTTTGTTAGCAATTATAGCTCTAGTCGTTATAGTTATTGTAATTATTGTA
>JAQFXN010004136.1:0-10092 GCA_034693365.1 Liacarus xylariae
TGTTCTATGATTTCTTGTGAAAGAAAGAGTCATAAGTTTTCGGGTTTTATTAAAAGTAATAAATTGAGATAAAATGATTAAATAAGTGCAGATCAGAGCCCGTATATTATTGAAGAAAGACTGCTTGTGTTTGAGTTCACGGCAGACATATAAATTGTAAAAGTATTGCGAAAATCAAAGTTTACTTTGAATTGTGTTTTAAAAAACAAAGTTTACATCCTAAGACCTTATATAAATGGGAAGCGAATGCATACAAAACAGGTTCGGTTTTAGATAGTCATAGGAGTGGACGATCGAAAGATGAAAATTCAGAACTAATGATGAATAAAGCGTCAATCATTTATGCATTCAATCAAATTAGTGAATATTTAGAAATTTAGAAAACATTAGAAAATATGTCTGAGAGAACTTGAAGAAGAATAAGGTGTTAGCATGGGGATAGAAGAACTTGAAGATGTGCAGAAAACGAAGTACAAAATAGCGCTATATTGGACTATTAGTTTTTTTACATTCAGTTTATTGTAAATTTAATTTTATGTTTGTTTTCCATAATTACTATTTTTTTATGCAAAACGTTTTTATATATACTTTATATTTGCGAACAAATATAATAAATTTCCAATACTTTTATTCAATGCAATAATCTTTTGAATAGAAAATTATCCGAAAACATAGTCTATTCCTAAAAATATGAGCAAAACTGTGTAAATCTAATCGCGCGGTGTTAACAATGACCATCGACTTATAAAACATACTATAGAGTATAATTCATTTCTTACAGTAATGTGTTGTAATATAAATAGTAAATAAATTATTATATTATTTTATTTTATAATTAAACGCAAAACAATAAATTTGAAAAACATTATGCTCATTTTGTATATTTTTAGTTTTTTCTCAATCATTCAAATATGTTTGTCGGATGAAAAACCTGATAAAGCAGTTCATCTGCAACCACAACAAATTCATTTATCACTGGGCCGTAAGAATATGATCATTTCGAAATTATAGCACTGAATGATTGGACACACAAATACATTAACTGTAAAATTTATATTGTGTGTCCAATAATTTGATATAAACGACTTCTAAGACGGCCTGCATTTCAACCCTAGCTATAACTTATTTTTGGATTATTATAAAATGACACTAAAATTGTTTTGTAATTATTGTAAAAATTGTTTCAATAAAAATAGCCGACGAAACTCAAATGATAGTGACCTGGACTACATTCACTAGGACAGAAGCACAATCCCAGGTTAGGTATGGAATAAATACACTGAATAATAGTGTGGACGCAATGGTCACTCTGTTTGTTGACGGAGGAGTTGAGAAGAGAGAAATGTATATTTACAGAGCGATTATGACTGGACTTAAACCAGGATTTAAATACCGTATAAAATGAAAATTAGTTATTCAGTTATTTTTTATTAAATTAAATAAAATATAAATATTTAGAATATCATTGCGGGAGTGGAGAGGGATGGAGTCCTCTGTTTATGTTTACAGCAATCAAACAGGGAGTGGACTGGAGTCCCAAATTCGCCATATACGGTGACCTGGGCAATTATATTGGAAAGAGTTTGGCCCCACTCCAGGAAGAGGCCCAACGAGGAGTTTATGACTCCATTATTCACATCGGTTTGTCTTATAATTTATATTTACTTTTTATTAAATTTTTGAAAACTTTATTCGGAATCCACTTTAGGTGACTTCGCATATGACTTGCATGACGTGAGTAGTGATTCAGTATTGTTTTGTATCAGAATGCCAGTGCTCTGCTGATATGAACAGGGCATATAGAAGTAAAGAAGTTTTTACATTTAAAAATTGATATCAGGATCAAAATTTTATATTTTAGTGTGAATTTTAGTTTTTAAATAAAATTTTATTTTCTGAGGGGCAATGAAAGGGTTTTCTAAAAGAATATCTCAGGGAGAAATTTTAAAAATTTCTATGAGAAATAATATTACTTTTTTCATGTATCCAGGGCAATTACTTATGCTATTGTAATACAATTTCTAGTTAAAAATTCTAAATATTAAAAGATATGAAAATATTTTTTACATTAATTAAGAGACAATCACTTGATTATTACAATAAATAAAAGAAATAAATTATCTGTTTATTAGTTATTAATTAATAATATTACCAAGTTGGTGTTAAAATATAGTTGATCACATATCCCTTGCTTTTTTGATATCTAAGAAACAATTAATATAATTGCATTTAACCCAGGACAATGCTAGAGTTGGTGATGAATTCATGAGACAACTGGAACCAATGGCAGGTTATGTACCCTATCAAGTGTGTCCGGGTAATCATGAATACTATTAGTGAGACATCAAATAATGATTTTGTAAGAGAAACGATTTTAAATTAATTAATTCCATTCGACAGTAATTTTTCCAATTATGTCAATCGCTTTTCAATGGTATCTCAAAATAGAACTGAAATAAATAATCACTATTGGAGTTATAACATTGGCCCGGCACATATGATAGCCTTCTCTACAGAATTCTATTACTTTAAACAATTTGGTTCCGAACAAATCAGATATCAATATCAATGGTTGAAAAATGATTTAATAGAAGCAAATAAACCTGAGAATAGGGATAAACATCCCTGGATTATAACATTTGGACACAGACCACTCTATAATATAAGCATGGCAGATGATATTGTTAGATAAATCAAACGAATTTATTGCTTACAATTTGAAATAAATTTAGATTATATTAAATTTTAGTTAAGATTAGGTGATATCGAGACTAAGGGAGGAAAACGAATGTATGGTTTGGAAGATTTGTTTTACAAATACGGAGTCGACATTGAATTCTGGGCCCATCAACACGACTATGAAAGACTGTGGCCTATCTATAACAACACTATATACAACGGAAGCCTAGCCGAGCCCTATACTAATCCTAAAGCCCCGGTCCATATCATTACTGGTTCAGCGGTACTATGACTTTAATTATTAAAGAAATATTATTATTTCGAAACGCAATTAGTATTTAACAAAATTCTTGAAATTTATTTTTATTTAAGGGCTCTTATATGAAACAATTGCCCGTAAATGAGACCCAATTCTATAACGCCTTCATAAATGATGACTTCGGGTATACAGTTATGACAGTATTGAATAGAACTCATGTCAATATAAAACAGATTTCTGACGAAAAGGTTTGTCACAAATTCTATTGAATGAGAATTTAAAAAATAATATAAAAATTTTAAATCCAATAGAATGGAGAGATCGTCGACGAGTTTGATGTGATTAAAGGAACGCACGGAATGCGGCACTGGGTTTGAATGCATAGCAATTCGAGTGAAATCTTAGTTGAGATATAACTGAAATATTTCAATAATTAACTTTTAATTTTATGATATTTATTGTGCCAAATATGAAAAACAAACTCTTTATAATTATTGAAGTTTTAAATATCAGAACAAAAAAAATAGACACCTGGATTAATTAATGTTTGGCAAAATTAAAATGCTCAATTTGAGCTTTTCTCCTTAATTATTATATTATTTAAAACTGAAATAAACAAGGCAAGGAAAATGTAGTGGGTATTTTCTGAATTTTCCCGAAAAAATAAAGTATTCTCTATTTTTCTCCTTCAGTTTTCGACAGTAGATACTTCTCTATAGTTTCTTAGTTGCCCCTTTCTAAAAATTTTATATAAACTTGTATTACCTTGTATTATGCTTATTATGCCGATTTCTTGACTATGAATTGGTATTTTGTCAAATTAACAGATTAGTAGCATTTAGTAAAATACAACACAATGTTCTGTAGATTCTAAGTAAATTCGGACAATTTAAGTTTTATTTTTTTTAAATGACAGATTGAAATGCGATTTGTTGTATGGTTATTTTGCTAGGTAAAGCCTTATTTCTTGTAAATTCTATAAAAAGTTAAATGATATTATTTAAAAATTATCTCAACTTAGCACACTAGAATGGGTGGCCATTCTAGATCCTAATTTTATTCCCACCTAGACCTTCTCCTGTGATTTTAAGAGAAATTTTGATATATAATAATGCCTATACTCCTACCTGACTTCGTTGGTCATCCATGGTTTAATCTTTCAAATATAGGGATGTGCAGAGGGGGGCCCAGCGCGAAATACCCCCGAAGTTTGGGAGGATACCCTCAAGACCCCCAAATTTTTATCAAAATTCATTATTTTAACGCGTTTTGCATTATAAAACCATAAATAAACTAATTTTAAGTGTTTAATAAATATAGTAATCAAAATTATATTTTTTGAACCCTCCCTTTCTAGCTAAAAATTTGCAAAATCCGCCATTTTACCCTCCCTTGAACCCTCCCCAAGCTCATCATGAAAATACCCCCCTGACATTTTCAAGTCTGCACATCCCTGTTTCAAATGTTAACAAATAATGTTTAGATAAATTAATCTATGCATCAATTGAATGTTCACTTGCACTAAATTATAAACATTCGCGTTTGGGATTGTGATATCAGCAGAGACAAAAAACGACGTATTTCAAGTCATGTGAAGCAGCTATCACTTCATGCATACAGAGTTTAAGTGGAAATTTCCAAAAAATTCTATCTATACAAAATAGATGTTAGGGATTAAAATAGTTTATAAAAACAAGTTTTAAAAACATTTCAATTATTTATAAATTAAATATTAGTTTAATATTAAATGTTTAATTGAATATCTTAGAAATATACTTAAAATCTGTAATAAGGAAAGTTTTCATATTTTCTATTGTGTTCTCTTTTATTCAGTCATATGTTTGTTAAGTATTAGTTTTGTTTTTGCCATGTTCAAACTATTGACACATTTTTATCGATTGGCAACAATTTAATTGGAAAGATTTTATTTTTACATTATAAATAAATAACGAAACTGAAGTGTAAATTTTTATCAAGTCTTAAATAGATATAAACATAACGATAAATGAAAAAATATGTTTTGCCTAGAGTGATTAATTAATACGAATGCATACAAGTTTATAAAATGTTTAAATAAAAACTAAGAAATTTAATAAAAAATTCTCAAAGAAAACTACACTATTGTCCACTTACTACAGTGGATGTGGAGATATGTTTCTCAAAATTTAATTCATTATGTAATGATAAGATAACTAATTTAACTGAAAAAATCTAAAAAATTTGTTTAATTTAACAATTGTTTATAATTATTATATAAACTTCGTTTATTTTTACTTTCTAATTTTTAATTAAAATTGATTCATTTGAATCATTGGAATAATTTTATTAAAAATGATTGATTTACTTAAAAACACTTAAGTTGTTTACTGTTACCGAACATATCAGTTATTAAACTCTATACTGCTTATTGTATTGGCAGTCAAATAGTTCAAGACAAAGTCGATTTTGGTGGGATAATATATCAATATTATATCTTATCCTCATTAATCACTTGGATCTCCACAAAAAAGGATTATTATTTCAGTTTTTGAAAGTTTGCACCCAAACCTCTTTAACCATAGCATTGGCATGAATTTGTCTAATGTTATCAGTAGAAATTGTTAAACAAGATAAACGAAAAAAAAAAATAAAAATTTGACACAAAAATCCTTCTGATCCAGATTAAGTCATGTGAAAGAACGTCCATTTATTAACTTATAGTATAAACTAAAAATTGCTAACGTGTAAATAGATTTATAAACACAAAATTATCTTACAAGTTAGATTGGAAATCATTAGACAAATAGATTAAAATAATTTTTCCAAAGACAAAAGTTGTTACTCTTATAAAATTAATTGACATAAATTAATTTATTCAAAGTAAATTAAGTATGAATGAACTGCATTAAACTAAATCTAAACAAATTAAACTAAATTCAAATCGTTAAACTAGATTGGGCATATGACTATAACTATAGGTATAAACTATTACTAATTTAAATAGTTATAGAAAGAGCATTCACAATTACATAAATCAATATTTTTATTGAAAAGAGATATCGGAAAGGGGTTTCGATTTCTTTTCGAATAATAGAGTGAGGGTACAAAACTTATAAATCAGTAAACAAATATAAGTCAATATTTTAAAGGTTTGTTAAATATTTTGAATTTTTAGTCAATATATGATGTAATTTAATTATTTAAATGTAAATGTATTGAATTAGTACACAAAATCAATTGAGAATTCAAAGATAAATATAACTATTGATAAAATATTTGGCAATAATTAATTTACTAAATTATCAAAAGCTAGATACAATTTGATATTTGAGTAACTCCTTAAGATAAAACTGATTTCGATTTCCAACTTTGGGTTTATACTTGGATTTCCAGAGGTGTTTTTAGACTATACACTCTTTATATTAGTATATCAGTATCCGATTAAATTATTACTTTATTATTAATTTTAAATAGGTTTGCGCAAAGGTCGAAAAATCAGAGCGAAAAAGTACTGATAAGAAGCTCAAAATCACACAGAGGGGAAGGTATATGGTGGGGTATTTTGCAAACGTTAAATTCTTGCATAATTTGATCAAAACTGATGTAATTTAGCAGAATTTCGTCTAATTCTGCAAGAATTTAGTAGGAATTTCACAGAAATTTCAAAAGTTTTAAGAGGGGTACCTTAAAATTGCTCATTTGTTCTTCACCAAAGGGTTATTTTGGCTATAACCCCATTGCCCATCCCTAATATTATGAGTGCAGATGTACAACTAAAATACCTACTATATCGAAAAATTGATAATATTTTCTAATTTTTTGAGACAAATTTCCCCTTGTGCAATTTTCATTTGATGCTTACGTGGAATTTTGACCAAATTTTATCACACATTATCCTCGTATTTCGGTCAGAACTATTCAGAAATCTATGGCAAAAATTGAATCTAAAACCAGATTATTGTTCTATTTGGTGCACAAACAGATGCAATAATTGCTTAGTAATAGTAAAATCAAGTACCCTGACTTGTCAACACTATCTTCTATTGATAATTACTAAAAAATATTTTTCAGAGGTTAATGGGTGGGATAAAAACTTTAAACTCCTTCATATCCTAAAATTCGATAGATTTGCGTTGTCTTTCTATTGTTCTAGCGCGTTCTGTATGTATTTTTGGTATTTAGTACAAAATTTGACAAAATTCTGCGATTTTATAAATAAATATAATTAAATATTTTGAGTTTTTTAGTCAATATTTCAGTGAATATGAACCCCATAATAAATAAATATATTTGAATCGTCTAGTTAATTATATTAAATATATGATTATTGAATCATGACTTGACTTACTTACTATAATGGTACAAGTTACTACTACTAGTTTATACTAGTTAGATACAAATGAAATAACTGAGTGTTCCTTCTCATGATCTCCGTGTTTTTTTAGTGCTATTTACTAAATTTGCTATACCAGATGTCTCCGATAATCAGTAAATAATCAGTTTTTATTAATAAATATGCGATAATTTGACATATATTGTGAGTTAATGTTATACTTATAAATAGATGTCTTTTTGGATTTATATAAGAAATTAGAGCTTTATTCTTATTTTGAAGTTTTTCATCGATTATTGTCATTTAAAGGACTGCTAAAATCTATTTAAAATGCCACCCATTGTCAAAACTGCCGAGCGATACAACGGGATTACTGAAAGATATTGGTATATATTCTAAATTGTTTTAAAACTAAACATTTTTAATTATTTTCTCTTATAATTGATTTAAGGGAAGAAATGATTAGAATGATTGCAATCAATAAAGCAATTAATTTAGGTGTAGGTATGCCTGACTATAAAGCAGAGCCCCAATCAATTATTGATGCCTTGGCTGATGTGACTATCAATGGAGACCATACAGTCAATCAATACACAAAAGGCACAGTAAGTTCGAAAATATTTATCATTTTTTCTATTAATTTTATAATCAAATCCCAAGCTCAGGCCCAATTTTGCCAGATTGATATCGAATATTTATAAATAGTGATCATCATAGCCAAGAAATGCTTTAATAATAAAAAATTCAAATTAAAAAATACGTTTTATATCAATTTTAATATTGCTGAGGATTTAACTTCTTTATATTTGGTATCTTCAGTAAGGGTTGAAAAATGTGTAAAGCATTGAATGCTCATGTGAAAATTTATCTAATATTACTTCTGAAAAGATGTTTGTACCAGATATTTCTATTTACAGTATATATGTCAACCAGAAATATTTTTTGTGAGAATTTTATTCAAACCCTTATTTATGAAATGTCATTTTAATTTTTGAAATATGTTCAGTGAATGAAGTTAAATTGCAGACCAAAAAGAGCTTTTAATTTTTAGAGCCCTATTTTTTCTGGGTAGAATGTTTTTAATAAAATGTTTACATCGACAATGATGTCATTAATTCCAGGGTCACCCAAGACTTGTCAATGTATTGGCTAAACTATACACTTCTTTAATAAATCGAAATATTGATGAAAACGACGTTTTAATAACAGTAGGGGCTTATGAGGCCCTGTTCTGTTCGATATTCGGTCTGGTGAATCCAGGGGATGAAGTGATCATAATTGAGCCCCACTATGACTGCTATGTGCCAATGACAAGGGCTGCGGGCGGTGTCCCCGTCTATATTGCACTTAATAGAGTTGAGACAAATAATAACATTGAATGGACTCTGGATTTCAAAGAACTTGAATCGAAATTCAGTGACAAAACACGTCTCATCATTGTTAACACTCCTCAAAACCCATTGGGAAAAGTGAGTCAATTGACAGATCGACAAAAGGGTCATCCGATGACATCTGACATTGGATCTGATCAACAAATGCAAACTTCATTAGAATCAATAGAGTGTGTATCGGTTGGTGTGACTCAGTGTCAGATTCTTATCAAAAAGAAGATCCTTTTGTCGATTTCCGGTCACTTATTGATTGCGTCAAACAAATTGAATTTGTTATTCAAATGTATTTCCAGGTCTTCACTCAAACCGAATTAGAAAACATCGCAGAGTTGTGTCGAAAATTCAATGTAATTGCAGTCATGGATGAGGTCTATGAGTGGATTACTTATGACAGACATAAACACTTTAAATTAGGTCTGAATTGGAATTAATAAAAATTAATTCTTAAATTAATAGAAAAATTTCGCCCAAAGCCTCGATTCCGGGAATGTTTGAGCGAAGTATTACTATTGGAAGTGTCGGCAAAATGTTTAGCGTCACGGGTTGGAAGTGCGGGTGGGCTCTAACCGGGGACCCCAACATCAAACAGGCCCTCAATAGAGCCCACTCCACCTGCTGTTATGCATTGGCCACTAACATACAGGAGGCCTCCGCTCGAGCCTTGGAGTTAGAGCTCATTAAACTCAATTCCAAACAAATAGAGGACATGTATTGGACACAACTTTCTGCATCACTTCTGAATAAACGTAATACAATTGTAAAATCATTGGTATCGATAGGTCTGAAGCCCACTGTACCCGAAGGCAGTTATTTCATAGTCGCCGACTGTCGACAACTCATCAAAAAATTAGATTTAAATGAATTCTCTGACCAAAGGGGAGAGACTTTTGCATTCGTTAAATGGCTGTCCAAACAAGGCTTACAGGGTTTGCCACTCAGTGTCTTCTATTGCAATCAATACAAACATTTAGGCGAAGGTTTGGTTAGATTTTGTTTTTTCAAAAGTGATGAAACACTCGCCAAAGCAGAACAGATTTTGAAACAATTAATTGAAAAATTTTTGTGAATTAATTTGGTTTTTATTCTTCAAAGACTTAGTGAGACTTTGAGACATTAGTCTATTTTGAACAAATAGTCTAAATTTTAATAATGGAAGTTATTTTCTAATCAAAATTTACAGGAATCTATCAAAATTTACCACGTGATAATGACAATTAGCAAATTTATTTAAAGACATATTAAGATTTAAATACTTTTTAAAATCACCTTAATGAAATTAAATTTAAAAAGAGGGTTTCGGGTTAAGGTTATAGGAGATTTTAGCAATCTCATTAGATAGCAAGATTGTAAGATGAATTTGCAATTATACCTTAGGGCTGTCCTTAACATTTTTCAATGAGGGTTTTAAAAAATTATTATAATTTATTGAAACACCAGCTATAGATAAGTAA
>JAQFXN010004137.1:0-10086 GCA_034693365.1 Liacarus xylariae
GTATATTCAACTGATGCAATACTATTCCATACATTTATAACGTAAAAATCTTGCATCAGTTGAATATACAAGGCAATTTGACAACACTGGATATAACAGTTAAAATTAATTTCTTATTTATAATTCTCTCAGGATTAATTTTTTAAGTACAGTTAAATTATAGATTAGATTAATTCTTATACAGCTAGTAGAAGTCCTGGTAACTATCCTGGTCCTTTTTGTGAGTCCAGCATAAACTGTAAGAATACATGCAATTGAATGACATGGACTGTTACAGTTCACTACAGTAGTGAAGAGTTGCGCAATAGTTTACATGACTTTACAGTTCGTTTGACTGAACTATAATGTGATAAACATGTGATCGATTGTGTCATCAGTTTTGTGTTGTTTTTATTGCATTTAAATTGAGTTTATATGAGAACCGAAACAATGATTCAATAATACGATTAATATTTAGTTTCGATAATCAATAGTAAAATATATTTAACAACAATTTATTTAATTATTAATGTATTTAATAGTATTTATTCGTAAAACCTTTGATTCAAATATTCTGTGATTTGTTTTGATTTAATTTATTTCAAATGAAAGTATTGGCAAATATTGACCGAAATATCATTTATTGATCGCATTATTGATTAGATATAGACATGAATTGAGATTAATATTAATTTCATTATTCATTCATTCATTTATTTATATATCTATTAATAAAAATTGGTCTGAAATGCATTGCAATTGCATTAATGTATTCATTGATAACATGACAGCAATTATAAAGTAATTAATTTATTGAACATTCAATTAATAATAACTTATTTAATGAATGAATTGATTAAATGGTTTGAATCCCAAAACGTAATACAATTATTAATTATCTTTAAATAAATGCATTGTTTTGTTTTGACGTATGAGACGACTGAAAAGCACTCGAAAGTCATTTTATTTTTGCCGACAATTAATTGAATGACTAATAAATTATCGATAATTTAAATGCTTTTAATTTATTATTGATTTGTTGTTAAACTCTAGACATAAGACAAATATCATATCAATTGTAAGATAAGAGAGAATTAAAGTTAAGTGAAGTTAACATTTCCTAAAAGATTAACATTTTTTGATTAAATTATCAGTTTTTGTCATTAATTCTAAATATATTGAATGCAAAACGTTTTTAAATTCATTACTCGTTTTTAATTCTAATAGTCATTGAATTAATTGTCATTTTGTTTGTCAGAACTTTTGTATTAATTTTAATAAATTAATTGATTTTAATCCGCACTACAAATAAATCTTAAAATTAATTTATCTTTTGTTGAATTTGTTGTTAATATTTAGACAAAAGTAAGAAATCGTATTATTTTTGGCGATTGTCTTAAAATGAAAGAAATACTTATATCATTGGTATTGAGTTCCGTCTGTTTTATTGGTGTGAATAGCGATTCGGTATTTGTCGACTCGAAAGTGACTCTCAATTCTTTAGATGACATCGAAATGTTAACGTATTTTCTTTTATGGAAATATAATTACTTTCAAAACAATAACTACAGAACTGATGACTCGGAGTTCGATTTGAGTGACGACACTTCGGACGACAACGATATCGAATCGAAATTATTATTATTTATTGAGAACTTGAAAGACAATAAACTCATTCAACACATCACTAATTCCTCTTCTATTACGTCATTCGATAACACAATAAGAAGTTGTGATAATATCGATAAACGAATAATAAAGAAATGGGAGAATAAGATGTCGTCCACTAAAATCCGGAGCGTATGTGAGGCCGCGTCCGGTTGTAAGACATCTAAACAACTGATAGAATTGATAGACAATCCGACCTCAAAACCAGTTCCTCTGCTGTTAAGTCAATCAATTGTAAGATTGTGTCCATTAATCTTATTTCAACTCCAAGAACACCAATGCATTGAACAAAGAGAGAGTCACTACAAAGCCCTGAACCGTCCCTCTGCTGGCTCTGTCTGGGGGTTCGGACTTCTCTTCGTAACAATCGTTAGCTTCTGTTCTCTAATCGGAGTCGCAATTCTTCCCCTTTTGACCAAAAGTACATATGAAGTGATGTTAACTCTGTTCGAGGGCTTAGCGGTGGGCAGTCTTGTCGGGTCCGCAATATTCCATTTGATCCCTCAGGCCTTCAACCTATCGAACGGCGGTTCTCACGCCTACCTCTGGAAAGCACTAATCATTTTCGGTGGCATTTATTTATTCTTTTGGTCGGAAAGGATTATGAAAATGGTTGTGGAGTTCAGGAGAAAACGCAAACTCAACGTCCAGTCCATACCCTCGTGTACGAGCGCTGATGTAGAGCCGCCAAAACTGATTACACAAAAGTATTTATTACTTAATTTGTAATTGAATTCTAAATTCTAATCAACTATTGGTTTGATTGCAGACAAGTCTACTTCAAAGACTTTGATTACGAGAAACCAAACGGTTTAATCAAAAGTAGGGAAGGTTTGTCCCAAATACCTAAAACCTCTAGTCCGGCAAAAATCGCGGAATTGGAAATCGAGAGAACACAACAAAATAATTTTGTTGAGAATCGGGAGAATAGGGAACAAATTGAGAGCCGATCCGAATCACTGATAGAGTCGATAACTCGAGAGAGGAGTCGAAGCAATTCGTTTACACTAAGACACGGTCACAGTCACGGCGGGGAACAGAAGGCAGAGATCGCGACCGTGGCCTGGATGATCATATTCGGTGACGGACTTCACAACTTCATAGACGGCATAACAATCGGCGCCGCGTTTTCGCAGAGCATTCTCGAAGGCATTTCCATATCCGTTGCCGTCATTTGTGAAGAATTTCCACACGAATTGGGAGATTTCGCTGTTCTCATCAGTTCGGGTATGACTATGAGAGAAGCCCTGGGCTATAACTTCATCAGCGCCTGCACCTGCTATTTTGGTCTGGGCTTCGGCATCCTATTGGGCGACTTAGCCGGTGCCTCACCCTATGTGTTCGCTTTAGCCGGGGGTATGTTTTTATACATAGCACTCGTAGATATGATGGGAGAACTGTCTAACGCTCTGGACAGGGCTAGAGTTCAAGGAATGAGCCAAACGCTCAAAGTTTTGGCCCTTCAGAACATCGGTATTCTTTTGGGTGTATTTATTCTACTATTTTTGGCCAAATATGGAGAGAAAATAAATTTCGAGGGCTTAGCCCCACCTAAACAGTCGGACATTCCTTTCACTGAATCATAATTTTTAAGCAATATATTTAAGACTTTTTCATTTATTTAATTGACTCCTCATTCGGACAAATGATTGAAATTAATTTATTTTGTATTTACTTTTTATGTTTTGAATTAGAAATCATTAATTTTTTAGAAACCCTTTTATTCTATTCATAAACAATGGTTTTTAAGCCATAAATAGTTGAGACCAACGCCTTATGAGATTCGAGAATCTGTTCCGAATATAGTTTTAAATCATGTCAGAAAGAGATGACTCGTGCCTTTAATTAATTACGAAGAACCAGTCCTTCAATATTCAAATATTGAATTAAAGTTTTAATCATTAAAACTAATAAATAAAGACTTGATATTTGAGAACTAATTTTATTTATATTATTATTTCAATGAAATCTAAACGATTTGTGAGTTTTGTTTGATTTATATGTTTTTCAGTTAAAACGAAATTCAAAATAAAGAACAATAAGTTTTTATATTTAATATTATTATTAAAATTCATTAATATATTAATTATAAATAAAATTATATATAGTTTGAGAAATAAACAAAACCAAAGATTTAGACAAACGATTCTGATTTTCAAATACCATTCGGGTGTTGGAGAACAGCCTTTATATTAAAGAAAAGAAAATCAAAAATGAAATAATATATTAAATGTTTGGATGCGTTTGGCTTACAATTAATTTTGATGAGTCTTCTTCACTGACAGACACCTGAACTTTGACAATAAGACAGGCGACTATAGTCTGTCGCATATTATGTTGGCTATGGGTTGTGTCACTCCATTCTAAAATCAATTGGTTTTTCCCCTGTTTTGTCTCAAAAACGAATTGTTTGAGTGGCAGTGAATCCAAATATACTCTACAAATGACACCACAATTCATAATCATTACATCAAATGAGTGGTCGTAGACCTGAACCACAATAGCTTTTGTTTCGATTTTTCCAATTTGTTTAATATAAATATTAAGGAAAAGCCGAGCACTGCCTTCGCTGACCAGTCTTGCGCTCAGTTTCTTGTCATTACATCTTTGGGCCAAACGATGCAAATCTCGAACTGAATCAGTGATTTGGGTTCTGTAGGAAAGGGAAGTCGAGAGTAATCGATGAACGATAACGTCTGCATATCTTCTGATGGGAGAAGTGAAGTGTGTATAGAGCGGCACATTCAGGGCGTAGTGGTGTAGGGTCTGTGTGGCGCTCTGCACACCGACGCACACGTATTGCGCCGTTTGCATAGCCTTAAGGAGATAATGGGCCACGACTTTCGATATGTTCTCGTCGTTATTGACGAGTGCTTCCAATGTTTGTTGGAGTGATAGGGAAGAGGATGTGTCGACTTTGAAACCATTGTATTTACAAAATGACTTGAAATCGTTGAGCGCCTCCTCCCCGGGCGAGGGGTGACAGCGCAGGAATGCCTTGTCGTCGAATGCTTTATATATCTGATGTGCGACCGCCATATTGGCCAATAACATGAACTCCTCCACCAACCGATTGGAGTCGCGATACAAATAGGGAGAGAAACCCGACGGGAGTCCCGACTCTTTGTCGAGAATGAAATGGAGTTTAAGTTTGTCTATCTTTAGGGCTCCGCTTTCGAACCGGAATTTACGCACTTTTATTGCGATTTCATTCAAAAGATTTACGCTTTCGGATATTTCCCGATAAGACCAGTGGCCGTATGTCTTCGGCAATTCGTATTCCTTCCATTCCCTATTGGGCTCATCGATCATGTCTTGTGCCAATTCATAGCTCAATTTTATGCACGACTTAATGATTGTGCGCCCAAACCATTCCTGCAAAATGTTTCCGTTCCTATCGATGACCCAAACGACAGAAAACGTCAGCTTTTCTTCGCCCGAATTCAAAGAACACAACTTTTCACACAATATTTTTGGTAACATTGGTATCACTTTTTGAACCAAATATACAGAAGTGGTTCGACTTCTGGCGATTGCGTCCAAAGGCATGCCTTCCTTTAAGAAATATGAGACGTCGGCGATGTGTACACCGATTTCGAACTCGTTTTCATTGAGTCGTTTGATGGAAAGGGCGTCGTCTAAGTCTCGGGCCGTCGACGGATCGATTGTGAAAACGCATTCATTCCGAAAATCTCGTCTGTATTGGAGTTCTTTCTCTGGAATAACCCACTGCTCATCACCTGCAGTCCATTCGTCGGTCACAATGTTTGGTAATCCATAATATGCTTCGTTAGGGAAGTCTTCGTATTCTATATTATTTTCGGTCAAAATGAGTTCACTTTCGGCCTCAATATCGCCGGCGTTTCCCAAATGTTTCAAAAGAACACCACTCGGGAAGTGATCCGTGCGCTTCCATTCGTCCACTTTAGCGATGAATAGACTTTGGCTGAAGTGTTGCGAGTGATGGAAGAAATCTGTGGGACAGGTCTTCATCGCAATACGCATTCGGGGCACTCGGGAGTCGTTGGGAATAAAAAGGGCCCAATTCTGGTTCTTCTCCTTCATATGCGTCAGACGTCCGCCAGCAATGCGGGTGTGAATCAATTCAGTTATGGCCACCACTCGACCTGTCCTTTGCACACATTTATGCCAAAACGGCAATTCAAGTAAAAATTCTGTTTTCAAACCTTGAATTTGTGTTATTTTTTTACTCAATTCGTCAAAACTATCGAAAGATTTTTTTGAAACTCTTTTCACTTTATTATTACTGATTAACGATTCGATGACTTCTTCTTTCAAAACCGATGTTTTATCGAATTCAACAGTTTTGTCAATTTTTTCGATTTCAAAACTATTTTGAGTTTTAATCTTCTTTTTTCGCGAACGCTTTCTCTTTTTCTTTAAATTTTTATCACAATTTTCAGTCATTGGTGATGACATCGACTCATCCAAGGCTTCGATTTTGTCATTATTTTTGTCTTCATTTTGTTGTTCAGAATCCGATGGATTGTCCGAAAGTGTTATATCCATTGAATCATTTACTAAATTTTTATCTGAATTTTCATCGCTTTCTTCAATAGTTTTCATATCGTTTTGACAGCTCTGAGCACTAGATTTAAATGTTCTCTCATTTAATGGGTTTTTATTTGATGTGATATAGTGTTCAATGATTTTCTGAAAATGTGGTTCCCATTCATCCCAATGAATACGAATTATATCGACTAAAATCTTAATTAATTCAATAAAATCTTCAATTTTTGCAAAAATCAATTAATAATTGAAACATACCTTCCATTCGTTTGGTGGCTTTATTTGAAGGGCCACTTTATCGCCATTCAAAGCTCTGTTACGATCAGTCATTCCTCCAACGTATATGTCGAGTCCGCCCGCCTTTCGATTGCAATTTATTTATTAATATATATATAATTAAAAAGACATTAAATTAATTGGGTTTTAATGACAGAAAACTCAAACAAAATTAATGTTAGATTTGGGAAAACATTATATGATTAACAAAAACTTTAATATTTTAGAGCTTTTAAAACTATCACATCGTATAAGAGATTCAAGAATTTCAATGATAAACAATAAATAAAATTAATTTAAATTAACATTTTTTACTAAAAAAAGATCGAATAAATACTTCGACTAATCATTGAATAACTAATGACTAACTGTTTTGTTGTTATCAATAAATATTAAACAAAATATAATCAACAAATTAACAGATAATTAACAAAACCAATTGAATCACAGTTAGTCAACATTTAAATTAGTAAAAATTGTTAGAATACCGATGATTACCGGTGCGCTTATGTAGGCGTCCGTATAATTGCGGGGATTTATTCTCAAAACTCCCTTTAAAGACAAGAAAAATATAATTGATATTGAAATCGAGTCAATCAATAGAAATGCATTACTTCAACAATTTCTCCCTTTTGTAGTCCTCTCTGGACTTCACACAACGGCATGTATTCGGCAAATGTCCTGAAAATCAAATAAAATTAGAAAATGATTTAATGCTTTAACACAATTATGTCAAACGAGTATTCAATTTAGAGTTTTATTAAAAATAATTAATAATTACATTAAGGTTTGGGAATTCATTATTTGATTAAATAATAATATTATAAAAAATATATAAAATTAATTAATTTAATGTTTAATAGAATAAAGTGTTAATCGAAATGATATTGCGTTCAATTATTTACTGTTTATAAGACATTAATCGATATTACGTTACAGTAATATAATAGTAATGATGTGTCGAACGAACTTACAGTCGCTATAATAATATTCAAGTTAATAGCAGTGATGTGATCACTGGGGGCTTTAATCTGATAAGAGATTCAAACTGAATCACATCTACTAATACTAACTCTATTGAACTCCATTGAAATCTATTGAGTTTGTATTAGTAGATGTGATCAGTTTCAATCTCTTATCTGATTCAAGCCCTGATCACATCACTGGCTAATAGTCAAACATCGCATTTACTCTAAATGTACAGTAGATTCACAGCTAGCGTTCGATATTTACGTAAAATATAATTGTGATTGTAAAATTACAAAAAATTGTGTAAAATATTTTATTGACTACTAATACAAAATTTTATTTATCCAATCAGTAAATAACTAATAATTTTGTCAATTCTAGAATTTTTAATCTTTTTGAATGAATTCTTGATGTATTGAGAAGATTGACTTGTACAAAAATCAAAAAATTATCACTTTTTCAAATAATATGTGGGTTTTGAGTCATTTTTTAATTTTTGTGAGATGATGGCACTAGTGTTTATGTAAAATATGTAAGATATATGTTTTGTCATGTAATATTTGTAAAATTAAATGTGATTTACCTAAGTAATATTGCAATTTTATATGACTTCCAACACTATTCATAGCTAATGTATTAAATAGTGATAACCAGGTCTAACAGAATATTAAATCATTTCAACTAAATATTTAATTAGGGTTAATCATTATTTTACCAGTTTAATCAGGGTATTTTGATGATACTTTTAATTTATAGAATACATAATCCCTGATTGATTTTCTGAAATATCTTTAAAAATATCAACAATTAAATTCCTTCGTTAAGGGGTTACTATCTGATCAACGAAAATGTAATGAAGAAATAGTTCCCATAAAGCTTGAATGAAAAAATAACCTAACCTAATCCAACCAATCCTATCATTGATCGCCAAACAAAGTTCTTATATAGCGTAATTTAACCTAACATAAAAAGCTCCCCTTTGGGCTTTTTTTGGTCGCTCAAACTTTTTAGGATTATTTCTTCATTACAACATTTTCGTTGAATTTGCGTCGATCAGATTACCCCCGTCCAAACGTTCATATCTACAATAATGCTATTATCCCTGCTACAATAATTATACTTATGGTTGCAAAGAGTGAAATATTGTGAAACTTTTAACTGAAATTTTCACCTCAAAAAATATTTTCCCATAAAATATGAAAGTTTCAACATTTTGTGAAACTTTCACTGATATTTTCATTTATTTTTTGAATTTCATGAAATTTTGCAACCTTAATTATACTGTATTATAATAAGTTAGTATGATCAGAAAGTCAGGTACCATTGTTAACAGTAAGATTAGATAACGATTATTTTGCTCATTGATTAGTAATGTTGCAAAATTTCATAAAATTTAAAAATGAGTGAAACTTTCAGTGAAAGTTTCACTGAAAGTTTGAAACTTTCATTTTTAGTGAAATATTCAAATGCTATTAAATGAAATTTATTTCTGGAATAAAATGGTTTTTATTAGCAACAATCTTGTTATAAGAGTAAAAAGTCTCCTTTTATGTAAAATTGAACTAAATCCTGGTTATTTTTAAAAAATAAGTATTAGCTAGAATGAAATCAAAATCCTTGATTGAAATGTTTAAGAAAACTATTGTCCAAATAGTTAATTTGTCAATAATTTTAATTTTAATTAATAGTTCCCTTGTATATATAATTTGGAATTATCTTCAGCCAATTATAAAGCATTTATTCAAATATTTTTGCATAATTAATAGATGGCGTTATTTGTAGTGAAATGAAAGATATTTTTTGAGGTGAAAGTTTCACAATATTTCACTCTCTGCAACCATATTGATTAGATTTCCTTTTTTCATATTTTTAAAGTTACACAACTTTTTCTAGAAATATTCTGATCAAAAGAGTATGCATTAAATAAAAGTATATAAAGCAGGGGTAGCCAATGGGGGGGGGATATAACCTAAATACCCCCTGATTTCGAGATTTTGCAAAATACCTTCTGACTTTTTGCGCAGCAGGGACAAAAAGTCGTATTTTTACCTTACTCCCGTGTGCATTTTCAAATTTTGAAAAAACGTATACCCCTGACGTTTTGGCAAAATTTTTAAAAAATATCCCCCTCTATACCCCCTGACATGACCGACACTGGCTACCCCTGATATAAATATTTATTTTATTTATTCAAAAGTATAAATTATATATAGTATAAAAGCATTTTATTTAACAAAGAATACAATGTAATAAAACTAGGGATGGGCAATGGAGGGAGGTATAACTAAATACCACCTGTCTCCGAAAAATGATCGAAATACCCTCAAAAAAATATGAGTTACAGTATTATGATTCAAGTGAAATTTGACAGATTAACAATAGAAATGATAATGTATTTCAACTGAGACTTCGAGGAAAAAATGAATTATTAATTAAATGATTAATAATTAATGTTATTTTGTATGCAAATTATTTGCTAAGATTGGGGAATGAATAATATCATTTCAATTAAAGTTTATAATTTTTTCTGCCCCGAACTGCCCGCCGATTTTTAAAATTTCATCTGCCCGAATCCGAAATACACTAGTTACAATTAAGACAATTATAAACTGAACACGATATCATTCCTGTCTTCACTTATCCATATATTGTTAATCAATAATG
>JAQFXN010004138.1:0-10086 GCA_034693365.1 Liacarus xylariae
CATATATCACTGTTTGAGTTCTTGTCATTTTAATTTTGATTAAAAACATTATTAATGAATAATATATGGAATTGTATATAAACGTAACTCACGCGCGCACTTTTGAATTTCCAAAACTTTAGGTTAAAACACTTATTCATAAATGCAATTATTCTGTGCTGAATTGTACAGTAATAAGTCTAGTATTTTAAATATATATTACTAAAAGAAATAATTAAGTGATTAAATCGAGAAAATATTAGAGACAAGCTATAGTCTTGAGATATCTGATTGAAGAGCGCGTAACTCAACATAATCTGAATATTTTTATTGTTAATTACAATAACGAAATCCAAATTTATTGGGTCTTTGGGTTTATATATAAAGAATTATAACAAAAATATTAAAAAAAACTTAACTATTAAATAAACTATTTCATTTAAATACTAGTATTAATATATTTAATAAATATCTAATTTTTTCAGCCTGGAATTGCCCCCGAACGGCCTAGAAATGTTAAATGTTTCGGTCTGCACGAAACTGCCAGTCTAATTTCTATCTGCACCTGAAACAAAGATCAGTACATATAAATTCTTCGAGATTTAAAAAGGGCCACGTTGTGCTACCTTTATATTAAATCCATATAATTTTCACAAGTAAATTAGTTTCATTGAAACCTTTACAGTAAATATCATATATTTTCTTATAGTAATGTTCAATATTTTTAACATTGAATATAAGTAAAAGATTGAACTGGTATTCAATGCTAATTAAAGTATGGAATTTTATGCAAATATTTGTATTAGAGTTTCAAAAATTTAATATCGAGTAATTCATTTAAATTTTAATTAGCATAAGATTTAAATTGATTAATATGAATTTATTATTACAATTTTAAGAAATACAAAGACGAGATAATTTTTAGAAAATGGGATTTATTGGATAATAGACCTGGACATTAGTTTTATCTATGCCTAATCTTTATATACAAATAATAATAAGTCAAATGGACTGACACTATATTGGAATGCTATAGAAATGGAAAATCTAAAAAATAAAGTAAATTACACTCTCTGAGGCACCCGAAAGCACATTTTAATTGATAATTTGAATGATTGGCTAATAAAATTAAATAAGGCATAATCAATTTTTAATTTTCCTTTAGAAGATTTACGTTTATGTGGAATTAACTACTTTCATGAAGATTGACAAAACTTAGTGCTGGGTGATCTTTCTGCAATAACATAATCCATCCAGGATTACTGTTATTATAAAAAGATTTATTGAATGATTTTTCGACAAATTTTCCTAAAATTTATTCATCTGTCAATTTATAAATAGATTTGCCTCCAACCTCATCACCACCGCCATCATCCATCCCACCGCCACCTATATGATAACTAAAATTTATTTGATCTCTTTCCCAATCAAAACAAAAATTATTTCAATATCTTCTTTCTTATTCTTCAATTAATGTATTAATATTTAGCAAATAACTAAAATAGTTGCCGATAGTAAAAATAGTAGATAACCCTTGAAATTGTTGAAATAAAACTTCGCTAAAATGGTTCTCAAGATAAGATTCGGCAAGATCCTAAGTCTTGGGATGATGCTATTTACCGATAAAATAGTTATGATAGGTGACTTTCCATACTTTGGTTGTGAATATTAAGATTTTAAAATCAACTATTTAGAATCTTTAATTTTTTTAGGACTACGCTTCATTTTATTTTATTTGACCGATATCATTTTGAATACCAATTTCCATTAATTAAAAATAAAATACTTTTTACAAAATGATCCCATCAATGACAAAGTTTGCCTTGTATATTATTATTTGACTGTCAAATTACATACAGCCAAATACTGAAAAATCTGCAATCACTCGATTTTAAACTTTTTATAGTTATGAATGAGAGTGAATAGGATTTACGGTAAGATCTGCAAAATTTAGTAAAGACACAGACAATGCTCGATAATTCCCTTACAGATAATAGTTATGTCACACAGCACTCCGTTAATATCACTTAATTTGCAAAGTTCTATAAAAATCATAATATTTTATTGATTCTAAAAATTAGTTAAAATAATAACAAATATTATTTCATATTTAATATTTTATAATTTCATATTTAAATATTTGATACAATCGATTCATTTGTATAAATAAATGTGAGTCGTGTCCAAAGTGCTGATTAAAAGGCTGATTTTAAAAAGGAGTTAATTCTTGATTTGTTCACTCTTAAATTGTGATCAAAGTTAAAAATACAACGAAATTGGCAAAATATCAGATTTAAGTCACCTCAAAATTGTACAAACTAGTCAGAAAATTCTTATATAAATTTATCATTTACATAATCTATCTTTAAACTAACTTTTAACTGTATCCATGAGCAAAGTTTTTATGTTAATCATAAATATTTTGTATTGATTCTAAAAATTAGTTAAAATAATAACAAATATGATCTCATATTTGAAATGTTAAAATATTATATTTAAATATTTGATATAATCATTTGATTTGAATATGTAATCAGATCTGATCCGTGTCTAAAGTGTCTCATAAAAAGTTAAATAAATAAAGATGTGCTCAAAGTGATCAAGGCAAAAAAAGAAAGTAATTACCAAATTGCACACATTAATAAAATAATCAAATTTAACTCATTTCAAAATTGTGCAGAAGTAAGAAAATATTTACATTATTTCATCACTTGTATAATTATTCTTTATATTATAACTTACCAGGTTAGTTAGAAAGAAAATTATTTGAGATGAAATTGATGATATTTGCAGTGTTATATGCTCTTACTTATTTAACAAGTAAGTTTACTTTTATGTAGTATAAGTTAGAAATTTTAAAAATGATTAAGCTTGATTATATGAATTTTTAAATAGATTGCATGCAAATCCAAGGCACTGGACGGCGTCAATTCAAAAGTAACATACTGGTTAGAGAAATCAATTTTATTAAAGATGAACTAGTAGCAGGTCCGGAGACCATGTTACTTAATTGCACCTATATGGATAGAGATTCAAAATTTGTTAATTTGACCATCAGCAAGGATAAAACTGTATTCTATAGCTATAATGCTTCTGATGTGAACAGTGAGTTCAAAATAATATTTTCATAAATAATTTGCATTTATTTATAAATTTCCTCAATCTTAAGATCCAGAATTCCACCCCATCGAAGGGATCGATCACATTATCCAAAAGCATCCTGGGGCATTCATAGTGGAAAATGTATCAGATAGTATCGAAGGCCAATACAGTTGCACTGTTTCTTTTAGCGATTCGGAAACTGGTGTTATCACTAATTCATCTGCAAAATTACGTGTATTTTTTACAACTGAATCAGGTAATTATTTAATAAACTCATATTTTGTGCATATTTTGAGCATGTCACATTTTAGTTGAGTTTGATTTAAAAGGATCTCAATAGGAAACCACGAGTTTGTCAATAAAACTGATCAATGATAAATTGTACAGTTAATGCGTGATTTTGTAGTAATTTTACGTATGAATAATGGAATAAATGGATTGAGTATTTCCTTCATTAGAAACTGTTATAAAAATATTAGATCAGACATAAAAACTGAATATCGAATTCTTAAAAAACTCGAAAATGAAGTATGACCATTAATATACAATATAAATCTCCGCTTTCAAGGAATTTATAAGTAGTTCAAATTGACCCCCTTTACACAATTGTTCAAAATAGCTAAACAATATTTTTTAAGGGATGATTGTGAAAAATTTGCAAATGCTTGTTCTTTATTGTACAGGTTTTTCTCCGAAGTAAATAATAATAGTTCAAAATGGCGACTGCGGCGCTATTTTTCAGTATAATTTTACTAATTTTCCTACATGAAAGCATTTTAAAAATTATGCAGAATATTAATCCAATAGAGTTTTGATATTTTAGAAGCTGTGGCGGCAGATGTGGACTAATCCCTGTGGGTAGTAATGGTGGAAGCGGTAAGGCTTATGCTAATCCCTTGGAAGATGTGTGTGGTAGTGGTGGTGATAAAGTTTATGCTAATCCAATGCTAAGCGTATAAAGGTGGGGTGAAGGCGGTGGGTGTGACTGTGAAAATGAATCTATAATCTCTTTTTTTCTTCGAAAGCGGAGATAAAGAGTATTTGATCATTCATGCTCTTCACCTATGCTCACTATTTAAATTCATATTAGGAATGTCTTACAAGTTAGTAGGGTCTAACACGGAATTCCATATCCCTAACTTATTGTACGATACCCTCATAGGCTCCCTACGAGTTATCCCCTCTTAACGAAATAGGAACAAAAGTTGATAAAGATTTTACAAATTCACCTTCGTAAGTTGAAAAATTAACATATTTTTAAATACTAGCTCTATCTTCTCATTGAGTGCAAAATAATTTTTTGTTTCGAATAATTCTCAAAGGTGTAAAAATGACCTTGGAAGTATAGACTGCAAATAGTTAAGAGGATAGGTGTATATATAAAAATATATTAAAATCATTTCAAATTAATTTAAAATTATACATTCTCATTTTTATCTTCACATGTTTAGAAATGGCAAACATGATATTGAAATCTATTAATGAAACAGTCCAAGATGCCTTGAAACTATCGAATAAATTGCAACAATTTGCAAAATCGAAAAATGAAAAACTCAAACAGGACCTTGTTAGAGAATTGGAAACAGTTTTGGAACAAAATAAATACCTACGAACTGATGAAGAACTTGATGACTTCATTAAAGTAATGCCTTTGATGGGTCAATATGTTTATGAATTATACAATGCCAATCTTAGATTAGTTGTTAAGTATGCATATTTAGCTAAATTAGAAGTCAATAAACATTAAAATCGAATTAAAATAATAAAATTAAAAATTTTAATTCCTTAGATTAATTTTTATTGCTGTATTCAACAATACTGTTGTTCAATTACCGCACATGTAAAGTCAAGATATATTTAATCTGTCCAGCTAATACACTACTTTCTTATTGTTTCGCTTTATTTTATGTTTTTCAAGTAATTAGTAACCGAAGGCTTAATAGTAATAATTAATGACTTGAAATATAAATTTTGTTATAAAGAGTTTCTATAAATTCATTAATTCATTTATTGCTATCGTTCACTGATTACACAAATAATAAAAAATAAAGCAAGTTAATAAAAAAAAGTAATCTATTAGCTGGATAGATTAAATATATCTTGAGTTTAGTATTTGGGAAATAATATTTTTTTCAACAATAATTCTTTAACCCCGATTATTATTTAATGAATCATTTAAAATCTAAATGTGTAAAGATTTAACAGAAATTATGAGCAAATATTGGAGAATATTCCAGAAATTTAACAACATTTTTAGAAAAAGGTGCTATTTTTGCAAATCGCAATTGAGAAGGAATTAAGCCTCGCTAGCGACATGGTGAGTTCGACCAGGATCACTGATGGATTTTCAGATGTGTTACACTTCTATATTATAAAATCATTAAAATCGTGTACTCATTTACTATGGGTGTAATTAATCGATCACAATGCTTTATTCAACAAATGTAATCTGCTTATTTTATTCAACAAATATTTCTGATATCTTTGAAAATAAACAAAATACTAGAGCATAGATATGATTAGCTTTTGTTAATACTTTTAATATAAAAACCAAGTAGAAATAGGAAATGAAAAGAATCTCACGGTAAGGGGTATTTTATTTTTGCGAAGCCAGAAGGGTATTCCAACCTGTGAAATTACAATTTTGGGCGAGGAGGAGGGTCAAATGGAAGGTATTTCGCATTAAAAATGACATAATTTAATGGAATTTCGACTGATTCTGCAATAAATTTCCTAACTATTTAATAAAAATAAATCAATCATTTACTGTTAATTGTAATCTATTAGTACTTTTAATACAGTTGTGTTTATATAATTTAAAAATTATATATTCGAAAATACATGTACCACTCCGTTCAATCTGTTTTATTTACGACTATCTATTTTGAAAATTCTATATTAATTGTCCTGCTGTAATTAAAAAAAAATTAAAATATATTTTGATATCTGTGGATGTTCCAAAAATAATTCTAATACAATTACTTTTATAAAATTTAAAAATTTTACGCATTAAATTACAGTCTAAAATTGTTGCTAATTAGCATTTATAATTTATAAATAGTAAATATTTAGTAATCATTTAGTTAAATCTATCGATTAATAACTACAGTATATTTTCCAGAGATAACTTTGAACTTGATAAATGTAAATGTTTATACACATGTTCTTTTGCCATTGCCTGCTTTGGCAACGTTAGTTATTTTTAAACTATCCATTTATAGTCAAAAATTAATGTTTCATTTTTCGAAGATAGAATCAAATAAAATTATTAAACTTTATATTATTATAAAAATAAACGTTAAAATTTCAAATATTATTAAAAATGTTCAACATTTTATTTAATTTTAAATCTAAAAAGTAAGAAAATGAAATTTAATTTTATATTGCATATGGGCAAATCTAAGATATTGCAGGAGTAGGGAAACAAAGAATTGAATAGGAAAATATTTCAAACTGGAATTCATAATCAGTATTAAGCTTTAAGTATTTTAGTAGATATTTTAGTTGTTGTTCTGATTTTCTTATAATGGAAAGATCTTGGCATTGGGTAAAAAATTGAAGTTTTTTAAATTCTCAAACATAAATTGGCCCAAATGAAGATATTGAGCAAAATTTTAGGGTGTACAACCAAATTCTAAGAACATTTGGTTGAGGTTCAATAATATTGTTTTAAGATCCATAATACTTGACGATATTTAATTTTTAGTCTATTAATAATTTACAGTTTCTTATTTTGTTTTATCAATTTTTGGCAGTATATAAGTGTATAAAATTCAATTCAATTATATATTGACAATTCGTTAATTTTCAATGAAGAATTCAAAACCTGTAATAAATAAATTGATAATCATTATATTCATTTAACTCAGTATTGGAAGTTTTTCATAAATCGATTTGTTAATGACACTATCATTAAAATAAAATTCAATTAAAATAAAAAATTTACCGATAAGTCTTCCTGTCTGATACGCAAAAATAAACTAATTATAATTTTTTAAAGATTGTCTATTAAAGATTCTTTATTGTATCTAATAAATGATGATATTAAATTTATAACCTATTTATACCTTACATTTTGCTAATGTATTAGAAAATTGATATGAATTATATAAATGAATATAAACATTGTCGATTATATTTTACAGTTTTATTAATATTAAATGATTTTTCACTAAAATTTAAGAAACTGTATGCAATTATTTTATTAAATATTAAACACTTATATATTGCACGCTGAATTTATATAAATTGCAAACTGTAAATTATAAATTGAGTAAAAATTTAATATTATCATTTATTAGATACAATAAAGAATCTTTAATTGAAAATCTTAAAAATATTATTACTTGTTTATTTCTGCGTATCAGCCCGGGAGATTTATCGGTAAATTTTTAATTTTAATTGGATTTTATTTTAATAATAGTGTCATAAGCAAATCGATTTATGATAAACCTCCAATACGGAGTAAATACTGAACAATCTTCATAAAATAAAATAAAAAACTAAATATTTTATAGACTATAATTTAAATATCGTTAAGTATTATTGATCTTCAAACATTATAATTGAACACCTCTCAAATGTGGATAAAATTGGTTGTACACCCTAAAATTTTGCCCAAACCTCAATTTTTACCCAAAGCCAAGATCCTTCCATTGTTAGAAATAACAGATTCATTGGCTTGTTTTATTCAGATTATCAATAAAACTTGTATTCTTTATTAATAATAATTAGAATTAATTGTAAGAAATTAATTTTCCTTATTTAAACTAATGAATTGATGGGTTCTATGAAGTAATGCTTTATAGTTTAAATGCTTTAATAAATAAGCACTCTTTATTCCCAAAAATTCATATAAATATGTAAAGAGAAAGTTCATTTTTTAATGAATGGAATGTTTTCAAAAATATTTATTGCATAGGTTTGAATATAGGTTTATATTATCTTTAAATTGATTTTAGACACCTTGAAGTTAATTATTATACAAGTTAGAATACGATATCGATTTTACACATTGCAGAATATAGGAGTTAATGATATTATTTTGGTAAAATAAATTTCTGAGAAACTTCCAATACGTATACTTCGAATTAGCTTTGACTCCGTATTAGAGGTTTATCATAAATCGATTTGCTAACCACAATCTTTAAAATAAAATTCAATTAAAATAAAAAATTTGCATATATGTCTCCCGGGCCCATACGCAGAAACAAACTAGTTATAATTTTTTAAAGATTTTCTCTTAAAGATTCTTTATTGTATCTATAAATGATAATATTAAATTTATACTCTATTTACAAATTACAATTTGCTATTGTAGTAAAAATTTATTGTTCAATATATAAGTGCTTAAAATTCAATAAAATTATTGTGTACAGTTTCTCAAATTTTATAAGACTATAAAATAAAACCGACATTATCCCACTGTCCCTTATCACCCACCTACCACTGACCCTTACCACCCACCTACCACTGACCCTTACCACCCACCTACTACTGACCCTTACCACCCACCTACCACTGTCCCTTACCACCCACCTACCACTGACCCTTACCACCCACATACCACTGATCATTACCATCCACCTACCACTTACTCTTACCACCAACCTTCCACTAACCCTTACCACCCGCCTACCACTGTCCCTTACCATCCACCTACCACTGTCCCTTACCACACAACTAACACAGACCCTTACCACCCACCTACCACTGACCCTTACCACCCACCTACCACTGTCCCTTACCATCTACCTACCACTGACCCTTACCTACCACTGACCCTTACCACCCACTTACCAATGTCCCTTACCACCCACCTACCACTGTCCCTTACCACCCACCTACCACTGTCCCTCACCACCCACCTACCACTGTCCCTTACCACCCACCTACCACTATCCCTTATCACCCACCTACCACTATCCCTTACCACCTACCTACCACAGTCACTTACCACCCACCTACTACTGTCCCTAACCACCCACCTACCACTGTACCTTATCACCCACCTACCACGAAAAAGTAGTAGAGAAGGAGGAGTAGAGAAAGAGTAGTAGCAACAGAGTAGTCGAGAGAGAGTAGTAGAGAAAGAGTAGTAGTGAATGAGTAGTAGAGAAAGAGTAGTCGAGAAAAATAATAGTGAAAGAGTAGTAAAGAAAGAGTAGTAGAGAAATAGTAGTAGAGAAATAGTAGTAGAGAAGGAGTAGTAGAGAAAGGGTAGTAGAAAAAAGTAGTCGAAAAAGAGTAGTATAGAAAGAGTAGTAGTGAATGAGTAGTAGAGAAAGAGTATTAGTGAAAGAGTAGTAGAGAAAGAGCAGTAGAAAAAGAGTAATCGAGAAAGAGTAGTAGATAAAGTGTAGTAGAAAAAGAGTAGTCGAGAAAGAGTAGTCGAGAAGGAGTAGTAGAGAAGAAGTAGTAGCTTGCCGAATAATCTGAAAATTATCTCTATTAGCAGCATAAAATAGCCAAACAAGCCCTAAATTGTCTTTAATAGCAGTGCGAAATATCCAAATTTGGCCTAAATTGTGTTTATTTACAGCAATAAATAACCGTTAAACCTGATATTGTATTTATTAGTTTATATATATTGTTGAATAGACCGATATTGTCTGTATTAACAGCCTTAAATGTACGAATAGGCTTAAAATATTCTTATTTCTAGCGGTAAATAGCCGAATAGACCAGAAATTTTATTTATTACCACCGTCAACACCGGATTATCCACAGCCACCACAGCACAATTAACCGCCAATACTAATATCATATATCTGCTTTATATTTACAATACTTTACTGTGGCAAGTTTCGTCAATAATGGTCAAAAATCGATTCTAATAAAGATATTTAATACATTATTCAGTCTATATAGATATTTATTATATTCGGCCAAATCTCGCTGCAAATAATGGTATTTAATTGTGTTGCAAATAATTCTTGCTACAACGCAACTATTGAATATCTGAGGTTTTCAGTCATTACTCGCTTCTAATAAACATTTAATCGT
>JAQFXN010004139.1:0-10085 GCA_034693365.1 Liacarus xylariae
CTTAAACGATGAATTTGGAAAGCATTAGAATAATTATACATTCTCTATTGTGTTTCTCTATAGTGATATAATTATGTCACTATATCAGGAGTCGCTAAGATCGGCCGGTCAGAAGGAAGTATAACGGGGGGTATTTTGAGATAATTTTCTTAAAGTATGAAATATAAATCTCAAAATATGAAAAATGCACAGGGGAAGGTAAAATTTAAAAAAAATTTTATGGAAGAGAGGGAGTCAGTGATGGGTAATTTGCAAAATCTCAGACTCATAAGGGTATTTAGGCTATACCCCCTTGGCAATCCTACATCAAAATAATCTTTGATAATAATTACTACATGTTGAATATATTGATAAAGTAATTTCAAAATTCAATAAAATATCAATTTTGTTTATTAAAAACAATTCGATTTTATGGTCTAAAATTTCCAAATAATCTTATATTAAATCAGTTAAACTTTATACCTTGCATGATTAAAGACACTAGTATTGATTAACAACTTTAGTACAAGAAATTTTGTGCAGTTAACACAACTTCGACATATTCACCAGCAGCCGAATATCAAATCCCAACTTATATATGAATGGATTTCTAATGAAACGACACTGGTTTCCAATTAACCAAAAATATGAGTTAAATAGTGTCCAAAGATTTATTTATGTAGTTTATATTAAAATTAATAAGTAATATAGTGACAATTTACTAAATAATTAATAGTTAAATAGATGACTCTTAAATCAGTGCTATAAAAGATGCGTCGTTTCATTAGAAATCCATTCATATAATGAATTTGACAATATTTCCAAACCGCCACTTTTAAAAATATAATATTTTTGAAGGGGTTTCTCTTGGAGAACCTATAGGCGAGTCTCAACAAATACATTATACTCTTTGAGGTGAGCAAAATTTATTTCAAAATAAACTTATATATTAATAACCACCGTTGATGCCGAGCTTGACTACCCCTTAATTTTCTATGTCTAATTTTACAATAAAATTTTCGAAACAATTTACATTTTGAATAAGTGTCCAAAAATGGTCTGAATTTTGCATTGTTTTATATGTAAATGGTTTCAATATTTAGTATCTAAAAAAGAGAAAGTGTCCAAAAACGGATTATTTTTATCATTAGTGTCTATGTGAGTGGCTTTTGGTTTCATAAACTAGTGTCCACAAATGGAAAGTGTCCAAAAATGGTGGTGTCCATAAATGCCAACCTCGACTGTAGTTTTAAATCTGTGTCGGGAATTTTATTATGCTGATTATATGAGGTGCTATAGATTTAAAAAGGGGTTTATTTTCCCGATATTCCCGGTATGAAGGGTTGTTTCCGAATGTTTTATAATATAGAATCTACAGTATATAGAAAATTATAATTGAGAATTTCATAAAAACAATAAAAGATGATTCAGAAAATGAATCAAGAAAAGTTTAAAAATCCTAATAAAAGACACGAATTTCAAGAAACAAAATTACAAATTGTTGATTGAATCGATCAGGCAGAGAATCCAAATATAAAATTATGTTACATAATCTTGGCGCTAATTTTACTTAATTGCTTAATCTAATATAATTTTTGTTCGCATATGATTAAATAACTGGATACAATAGGATGTTTTGCATAACAAAAACTTTAAAATCAATTATCTAAAAAACAGAGATGTGGAACGTGACCAGCGATGTCAAAGGTTAAAAATGCTAGGGGGGGGGGATATTTTGGCTTTTCTCTCATTTTTGGATATCTCTCCCAGTTTTTTTTTGCTCAAGATTTAGGGTTATCTATCCATAGACTTAATGTTAACCACAAATTTTGCTAGGAGGGTATTCCGGGCCAAGTCCCCCGTCGACATCCCTGAACATGACATAACACAACATGGTTAGGTATGGACAATGAACTCAAAGTCAGGGGAGTATAGGGTACTGATAAGAGCCTCAAAGTCACATGGGGGTATTGAGTATTTTTCAATCGTCAAATTCTTGCAGAATTATCAGAATTTAGACAAATTATGATGAATTCTGTAAGAATCTAAGAGAATTTGACCAAATTTAGCAAGAATTTGACAAATTCTGCAATGTTTCTAGGAATTTAGACAGGATTTTATAGAATATTCTCAAATTTCTAGTAGGGTTGTCCTTGTTTTTCTTCGTAACAGGGAGGAGGGCAGGAATAGCCAAAATACTCCCTTGTCCATCTCTTACATAGATATATTGTTGTAGGTGAGAGCCAATGGGAGGTCGATGACTGATTATACCAATGTTGGGATAAGAGGTGGTACAGGAAGGGATATTTCAGGACAGATCTTTGCAGAGTTTAATTAAAAATGAAGTAATGGGATGGGTCGCTCGCAAGGTACCTCCACCCTCCATAGCAATTTTGAGAAAACGGCGCCGAGGGCGCCGTTTTCGGAATATTCTGTGCAATTCTGTCCAAATTCTTAGGAAAATAACAGAATGTAATCAATTCTTGATAAATTAAGCCAAATTTGGTTAAATTCTTGCAGAATTCGACATTCTATTAAATTACGTCACTTTTAATTAAGTTCTGAAAGAATTTAACGATTGCGCAATACAAATTTGTGACGTCACAGCCCACAATACCCTCCCCTGGACCCATTGGACAAATTTGTGACGTCACAGCCCACAATACCCTCCCCCTGGACAAATTTGTGACGTCACAGCCCACAATACTACCTCCCTGAGTGTTCAAAAAGCCAATCCCCCCTGAAATTTTTTCTTTTGCGCATCTCTGGTCAAAACGAAAGGACTATAGAGGAGAAAATTGGTGAATTGAAAGAGAGCTTATATTGAATGCCAATTTCACGAGTTTTTGCAGGAAATGAAGGAATTTATACAGAATATGACCATATTATTAATGACTTATTCTAACTGAATTAAACATCATTTCATTGAAAATGAGATTCGAATTTATCAAGTTTATTTTAAAATTACTAAATATTTTAAAAATAAATTAATTAAAAAACACAAATTATTAATTATTTAATAAATTACAATTAAATTAATAATTAATTTTGCCACCATTGGCCGCAATACAGGCCTCCAAACGGCGCGGCATACTGTTGATAAGGGACTCTATGTGGAGAGGGGCGTAATTTTCCCAAATATCCTCAATAATTTTAAACCAATTATCCCGGCATCTGTCCACCTTCTCCAAAGCGTCCTTCATTAACCGCCATAAGTTTTCAATAGGGTTTAGATCCGGGGAATTTGCCGGCCAATCCAACACCTCATACCCTTCCTCTCTTAACCACTCTTTGGTGGATCGAGCATTATGGGCCGGAGCATTGTCCTGCTGGAGGGTAAAGCCATCTGGGTACAGGACCCTGATGGATTCCATATTACGCTGAAGGATGTCTTGATATCTCTCAGCGTTTATGGACCCTCTGGTCAACTCCAATGTGGTGGTCCCTCTAACAGAGATACCACCCCAAACCATAATCGCTGGACCCCACTTGAGAGATGGCTTAGAGGGTCGAGTCTTTCCCCAAAGCAATAATTTGTTGCGACACAGTTGAAAATGGCTTTCATCTGTGAAGATGACTTTTGACCAATCCCTGTGGAGGTTTCTTCGACACCATTGGACGCGATTTTTAATGTGTTCAGGGGTCAACTTAGGTACAATTCGGGGAGACCATTTTGAGTACCCTGACCGTTTTAATGACCTCCAAACAGTAGGTGGTGAGACATCAGGACTTCCCCTTTTTGAAATTTCCGCTGCAATGTTGGCCGAACTCCAATGGCGTCGATTTCTGGCCAATTGTGCAATCCTTCGCCTATCATTTGCTGTTAGTTTTGAGCGCGCACCCGATCCCCTGGCCCTTTCAACCCCTTTCCCCTCTTTAATTTTCTTAATCACCCGGTATACAGTGGCACGAGGTATACCGGTCATTTTGATGAGGTCTTTGGGGGTGTGATGCCCGCTGTCCCAAAGCAATCCGATGGTCAACCGGGCCTTTTGTTGTTCACTAATTTTATTATTTATTGCAAACATTATAAAAAGTCTTAATGTAAACAATGACATGTGGCATATCATTGAAAAGCAAATTTCGCGCTCTTTAACAATATGTAAGTATATGTATATTTAGTTAATACAGACAAAAATTACGCTTAAAAATATAAATTTTAAAAATTCTCATTTTCAATGAAATGATGTTTATACAAGAACATTTCAATTGAAAATTCGATGTAATAACTTATTACTAATAATCGTCATTTTTTCTACAAAGTCTACGAGTGTGTCTAAATTACATGGAAAACAGGCTCCTTTTCAATATGTCACGGAATAGTTGGCGATTTTCAAAGTAAGGAAGTATTTTAGTTACTGTACATTCCCTGTGCTATTTAATAATTATTGATTTTAAGTTCTTGTTTCAATTTCAAATGTTTAGTTGAAAATCATTATTAATAGCAATTAAATTATTTATAATTCAATTTAAAAGTCTTTACTTCTAAATGAGTTTAAAAGAAGTTATTATATGTTCTTTATATAAATTGCTTTCTAAGCATTACTTGAAAAATAAACTTTTACTGAATTTTTAATATATAATTTGTGCGATCATTAAATATACTGTAAATTAATTGAATATTTATGATTTGATGGGTTTTTTTCATTGAATAAAATCAAATAATATGAAACCTAATAGACTGGAAGGAAACAAAAAATCATTAACTTATATACGCATAAAAAAATCAATTCATTCACGATTTTAATAGCAATTGATGTAAAACCGGAAAATTCATTGATTCACTGATAAGTCCAACGCATATAAACATTAAGTAATAAAAGTATTTTCACATAACAAACAAGTGATAGAACTCATGCTGTGAACCAAAATTGAAGCGAAATTCTTATAATTTAATACATTATAAGTTTGAACAGAAATAGACAAATACTTACATCCAATGGATTAACAGTAATGGTGAGCGAGGAGTCATCCCAAGCCATTTCCTGCTCGTCATCTCTGGCATCACCAGAGCGTTGATGTGCCGCTCGGATCCGAATGACCCCCAGCACAATCATGAAGACCAGAAAGCCCACGCAAACCACTATAATGATGGTTACGGCATGACCTACAACGATGGGCGACAAACGGGCATTCACTACAGGCGTTTTGGGAATACGACCCGAATTATAATCTAATTGAATGCAAACTAAACAAACAAAAGCTCTTGACTTTTGATCACTTACTCGCTGTTGTTCTGCCGAACGCATCGCTCGCATCGATAAGACCCCCGCCCTCTAAAAAACCAGTGGCGCTCTTAATCCTGGCGTCTTTGAATTCCACCTTATGGTCGTTGACCTGTGCGTGGGCTACGGGTTGTGTTTGAATCATTAAGTGGTCGTTCGGATGAAGGACTGACTTTTGTGGTGACGTTTGTGACGCCTGTGTCTGTTGTTTCTGTTGTTCCACTTTTGGATGAATTACTGTCAATGTCTGGATGTAGTCATTGCTCGAAAATCGGCCGTTCAGTTCAGAACAGGTTAGCTTAAAGGCACGGTTCAAATAATAGGCCGGTTTTCTGTTAAAGTAGACGAGTTGTCGCAATATCTGCTGATAGTTATGGACTGAATCCGCTCCTAATGGTAGGCATAGATTAATAAATTGGAGAAAGGGTTGTATAAATCGAGTGTCAAATACAGTGTAAAAAGCGATTTATTTGTTTTGTATATAAAAGCATAGAATATATGGAAAAGTAATTAAGAGTATAGAGTTTTGGGTCAAATATAATACCCAAAACTCCATAGAGTTTATATGGAAAGCACGAGAATTATATTATATTGGGTTTATTGAGAAGGGCTGTAAGAGTTGTGTACCATATATGACGATCCCGTCCTTCGTCTCCTTGTGATGAATTCCCAAATGTGTCATAAAATTGGTCGGCAGTCGGAAGTACTCGTGATCGGGATTAAGGGGTGGATAGACCTGAACATTGCATTTGTCGAGTTTGTGTTCAAACATTAATTTATTAATATTGTTGTTAGAACTGGAGTCGTCTTCACTCAAATCCATGTCCGCCTCCTCGTCCTCATTGTCGTCGTCCTCATCAGTGTCTGCCTCTTGATTGATGAGCACAGAGACAGTGGAAAAGAGTTCGATTCCTTGCATGAATGCCTCGTACTCTCGGGCGAGGTTTGGGGTCCCATTCAGTCCAATAGTGGGCTGTTCTGTAGGCATAACCATTACATACGTATCCATTTGTGGGATTTTCAAGGATTTTCCATTAGAGCACCTGATGAGAGCACAGGAAAAGAAAAGCTTTATATTATGCAATCATTATATAATTGAATTATAAGTTTATTACATAATCGAAGTCGAGATTTTTAAACTTCTTCGGCCAGGGGTTGGAAATTCTCTGGAATTAACGTAAGAGATCTGAGACAACATGTCCTCCACATCGATGGCATCTTTGCCTTCAATCATAACAGAAGTCGAGTCAATATTAGTGGACACTTCAGTTCCCGGTTCTAAAGTTTCAGTTGCGGGCAATTGTAGTCCTTCTTTGCATCGATGCAAACACTGCAATACGTCTGAGTTCTCGTTCTGTCCGCGCAATACCGACAGTCCGGCCAGAAATCCCCGGAAATGGAAATTCATTTTGGAGTTCTTGCCCTCCCAACAGGCGCCGACCACAAAGGTTGTGTTCACACCTTTGACCGCATGCAGAGGCCAGTCGTCGACAATCTCTGGATTAGTGGATGTGTTCCTAAACCTCTGTCCGTCGACAAAGAGTATGGCGTCGGGAAAGTTGAGACTAACGGCGTAGTTATGCCACTCATTGTCGCAAACCTCAGACAACTTCCATCTATACTCCGCCGGTTTGAAGACTGTGTGCTTCTCTTCATTAAACTCTCGGCGAAGAAGTAGTATTAGTCGACAGTTGCGAACAAACAGTGAGTAATGGTGTCTATTCTTCTCTGGTTATCATCAAAACAAAAGAGAAAATAATTTATTTGTTTTATTCATAATATTAATAATACTGTAGTGAACAGAGAAGAAGGGGAGAGGAGTGGAGTGAATGAGATTAATGAGTGCTAGTGTTGGCCACACTTACTGTGGTCGTCGGCATTACAGATGATGTGTTCCTTAATGTGTTTGTTTGTCTGATCCAAAGGGGGCGAGTGTTTCATCCAAAAAGAAATCGTAAACTTATTCGTCAGGTTATGACTGAGTGTGGCCTCAGGTATGACCACAGCATTGGTGGCGCCGTCGAACTCATATATTTGGTCACTTTCTCGGCCATCATCTGTAGGCAGATCTCTAGTCCATTCAGCACCAGTTGATGGCGAGGGTAATAAATCTACGCTTTCGGCACTCGCACCTAATGCCAGCACAAAAAGGATTATTTATTTCTTTTTCTGTCAAAAATGAGTTATTTATTTACCAAAACAACAAATCCTATAATAATATATATTGTATTCAAATTTAATTCACTTGAGGTCAAGAAATACGAGAATCGAGGAAAGGGAAGGAAAGGGAATATCTCTATAACCCAGTCTTCAACTTCTTTGCAATACTATATTGCAGTGAAGCTCAATAGCGCCAAACGAGAGATATATTCCCTTTTCTCAAACTTAGTTTTTTGAATATATTGTGCATTCTTTGCAGTTATTCTTTGAATTTCGTATGAGTTTTATAAATGTTTACAAATTGTATAAATGGGTTCGAATGGAGAATATTAAACATAAAACAATTTAAACAGAATTGATTTTTTTCAAGTAATATAGTAATAGCAATCTCTTAACTAACTTGATAGAAATGTACAAGGGTATTTAAATAAGATATTAATAAAACTTCAAATAGTTAAATATTGGATAATAAGGGGAAATGTTAATGGAGGCAAACCAATGAAGAATTGGATGGCATGCATGGATTGTCCATTTTTGCACATCTCTTTTGTAATAGACATGTCTTTGAGTCACTTTTCGTGCATTCGAGACATTAAATTCAGTGATTTAGTTGGCTATTAGAATGATTCCTATGAACACATTTATACAATTCTCTAATATTCTCATTGAGAGGTGGAGTACTCGATATATAGATTTTAACTCTGTTTTGTGGCATATTTTCCCTTATGATTGGAAATGGCATTCAATTTTCCTACAGAAAGTACTGTATATCATAACAAATAAATTATAACTTATAAGTCTGAGTCATATAAAAAACAAAATTTCATATAAACTTAGTCTTAAGAATAACTTATATAACAAATACAATAGTTATTGTGTTATTTCGATATTTCTGAATAAAAATCAATAAATAGATTGTTATTTGTATTAATAAAAAATAGGAATAATGGCATTATTTTGCTTTGTTTTAATCGATAATAATTTATTAAATACTTTCGTAAAAATAATTTAAATATCAGTTTATAAACACTTTTAATATATTTAATTATATGAACACTACTGACCGCAAAGTTTTCTCTGAGATTCAACAGAATAGGTGTCGCGATCGCATCCCTTTCCAATATGATGTGTGGCCAGAGATAAGCGTACGGATACATTATCGGTATCACAGGGAACGTCACACAACTGAAGTTCTGCGTCAGGAACCAGAACTCGAGATCCAGAGCCTGGAGTGTATTCTATCCGCTCTGGAATACCTGTGAGTAATGAAATCCAAGTTTCGATTACTGTATAAGCGATATCTCAAGAGTAAAGTGACATAAATATCATAAAATATATTTCTATTAATAGCCGACAATATATTTAAATAATAATAAACTCATTCGATATTTCATCGTTTATTCAATTCCTTATATAAAAAGTTTCTTTTTATATACAATAATATTCAATTGAATTCAAATAATATTAATAGAAAATAAGCTCCGAATTGCTGCTATGAAATAGTTGTGTAAACTGCATACAGGCTTACATACAGTAAGTGTTTGTAATGGTGTAATGGATTGGCCAATGTATTAGCAAACCTATCATTTTTGGCGAATTAAGCAAAAAATATTATTTGCATTTTTCATAGTGTTTGTAATATCTGTAAATCGTCAAAGAAATCGTCGTATCCACCCGGGCAGAGATGGGTATCTTAATCTCTACCTGCATCTGATACAAATGCTATTGAAAATAAAATTTTTATATATTCTTTTTTAATTAATTGCTACAAATATAGTACTAATAGAATTATAAACAAATGAAAAAGAAATGAATGAATGAAACGTTAATTAGAGCTTATTTAATATGAGGGATATCAATTAAAATATGGGATATCCCTTACACCCGGGTAAGGCTTAACACAATATATAATCTCAGCTTTCGAAGAAGTAGCTATTCATAGAAGCAAATGATAATACAGTCCCTTTAATAGAAATTGGATGTACAGCTCTCGTTATAAACCATTTGATAGTCTAGTGGGAAAATCTTGAGACACAGATGGAAATATGATAGGGGTTGGGTTCACAAAGTGTTCCAATCGATAAACTCTAAAAATGTTACTGAGTTTAACCACACCTCACGAATCTGAAGCCGTAACAGCATCATAGTGGTTCCCGCTATTAATGAATGAATTATAGACCGTGATGGTACATTTTCCAATTAATATAGGAATTATAGACTCTTGATATACATCTTGGCTATTAAAAAAGGAATTGTACATTTATTCTTGGCTATTAATAGGAATTTCAATGTTGGACAATCCTGTTCTTTATTAGTCTGAATTTATTGGTGCACCACTATTAATAAAGAGGGGGCCACACACACAGTAATTTCGAATCTATAAACACGAATTCCGAAAGAAATACGAGCTAAAAAACAATATTCAATAGTTATTCCTTGCTAGATAACACATTTATTAAAAAAACAATCATAATAAAATAGAAATGTAAACAAGTTAAAAAATAAATGAGTGAACCATTTATATGAGCTCGTATAAATGAATTTGAAATCAAGAACTTCAAGCAGCAACCGCTCCAGGGAGGAGAGAGATAATTTAGAGGCACTGTTTTATTGGTCGAAATAGGTTTAGGTGATTGTTTGTGATCTTTCCCACAACAAATAATCTTAAAATTACTTGGCGTTTGACCACAGATTACTTAAGAATCTCAGGGAACAGCTCCA
>JAQFXN010004140.1:0-10083 GCA_034693365.1 Liacarus xylariae
ATAGATTTAATAGGTTTTATCTATGAGTATGAAATATACAAAGTATTCAATATTAATGAATCATAATCTTAAAAAGCTCAAACCAAATGACTAAACCTTAAATACTCTAGTTAAAAAAATATTAAAACATAAAACATTATTGATTAACAATATTGTATATGGACAACTGAGAAAAGGCCGGAGATGGTGAATATTTTAAAATCTGGAAAGCTGTATATAATAGGGCAACGCTGCCCTTGCTAGTTAGAGCCTTCCGAATCTTTTTAATAATATTTTGCCATGCTTCATACAAACTTAGTATTTATACATTATATAGGCGTTTTATTTGGATAGCATTTTGATTGCAATCACAAGCAAACAATGTTTTTGTTGAATGCAAATATGTTTTTAATTTTTGTTTATTTAAAAAGTGTGAATGTTTGTCGAATTCTTAATTTTTTATACAATGAAGATTTTTGCGATATTTTGAGATTAATTTCATAAAATAAGAATAATTACCCTTTGATTTTAATTATACAGTACTGTAGTATCGAATTCTTAATATCTTAATCTTAATATCGATTTCTGGTCATAAAAAGGTACATAGAATCAACAAGTATATATTTAACCATCATGCTCCATGGGAAAATAATTTTGAAATTGTTAATTAGTTTACACCAGGGTTGTGTTTAAAGCATAGATTAGAATAAGGTTTCAATACTTTAAAGTTGTTTTTCATAAATAAAAGCAGAATATTTTTGGAAAGACACCTTATTACTATAGCTATTACTTCCCCTTGTTCATTTAAGCCTAAAATCGATATTAAGAATCAATTAATAAAAAGATCTTAAATAACGTTTGTTTAAAGGCTTAAAATTCAAAGTTAAACAAATCATGAATAATATATAAAAGACTATTAAATATTGATCTATCATGAATATTTTAAAATTCTAATATTTATTTAATATTTTATTTAAACCTCAACAATTACTTGATGTGAATATAAATAAATAGATATTGAATTTAAATTTCAATATCAATACAGAATTTTTTACAATATTTGGTTTTAAAATCATCTCAAGTTCTATGTTATTCAAAAAATATAGAAAATAGAAAAATATTTAAAGCATACGAATATTATATTACAGTTTTTGAATATATTTTAGCATAAGATCTCGTTTTGGATAAAGAAATTTATTTTAATTAAAATATAATTATTAAAATATAATTAAAATAAAATTAAAATAATTAATTTTCATTTTATTTCGATAAGACATTTCATTAATAAGTGTTATAAAGGGTTTGGGAATAAAAATTCTGATTAGTAATTAGAATAAGAAAATTCTTTGACTTACTTTTTAACACTTGAATTGAGGTTTTCGTTTGAAACAGTTGTCAAAACACTTTTGAAACTCTGATGTGAAACACTTGGAAGAGGAGAGAAGAGATTCACTCATTTAACAAACACAGAGAAAACAATTGACTACAATTGTATTGAATAGTTTAAAACTCTATTGACTACTGAATTGTAAGGAAACAAAATTTATTAATAATCACAACAATTCAGACAAGTTTTACAAATTTAATTAACAAAACAATTAAATTTAATGACAGAAGAAAATAAGAGTTCAAAAACTATTTTAATTAAACGCTATTTTAAACGATTTAATGATTTATTAAAAATTATTTAATCGGAATATTTTCTTATCACCAAAACTACTGAATTGTCGATTTAATTCTGGATCAAAGAGTGGATTCTGTAATCAAATATAAATAAATAAGAAGTCGTTTTATAAGGCAGTAATGATTGGACAGAATTTTCTTCTGGAGTAAAAGTGTGTTTCCAATTGTATGATTCAATTATAATATGTGGTGATTTCCAGCCGACTTCTCAAAGACAATCCTTTTTCCGGAAGTCGAGGGCGTCTTCATAGCTGTCTGAAGGTCTAGTGGTTGTGGTCTATGATGTAAGGGTTTTACGCAATCATAACATAGAGAAAGGGAATCAAATACTGAACTGACTGTTTGCCAATACTCTTAAATATTAAATACAGTTAAACATAATTAACACATATCTTAATTCTAAACTATTATTTATTTTAATTCTTCGCACTCTTTAATACAACCGAATCAATCATATTATTCAATAGAATTTATAGAATTGAAAAAATATGATTGAGTTTTAGATATTCCGTCGATTATTAAAATCAAAACAATTTGATGTTTAACTCAGTTTTGACTGTATTTTAAGATCTGATGCCAACATTCAAATCAAGTTTTTCTTGACTATTGGTTCAGTCGAGTGGCAGATCTGTTATCTCCCCCTTAGTTCCGATTTTCTGTTCCCCACTCTCTCAATATCCCTCTCCCTTTCTCTCACTGAATCACTGAACAGGTGGAGTGCCCTTGAAATTGATGGCAATTTAATGCTAATAAAATAATTTTTTATAAACATTATTATAAATTCTTCTTTTTCTTTGATCTTTTAAATACATATCTTTTATATCAAATAATAATTACGATTAGAGCGAGTCTACAATTTCCGGGTCGTGAACTCATCCATTAGTATAGCTATTAATAATCGTAAGACTCAATCACTTTTTTCTTATTCATTCACTTTTTAGCTCTTTTTTCTATTATGTTATTTTTTGCTATTTATGGATAGGAATGAAGGGGTTTTAAAGTGAGAAATATTGAGAAATCAATTCCTTAACACTTCACTGAATAATATATAGCGTGTGTTGTGTTAGGCTATGAATCATTTCAAAAATGTGATTCAAATTTTTCAATAAAGAAAAGTAATATTTTCTGTTTTGATGAAGAAAATAGTCTTTTTTTCCTGTTTTGAGAATAAATTTTTCAAAATGACTTTAAAGTAGCGGCAAATTTATAGTAAATGTTAGGAAAACCTTTTCTCTCTTTCTTTTGTTTTATATTTTATTTTTCATTCGTTTAAAAACTAAATCATTTATAATATTTTCTTTTGTTTTAAATGTCTTTTATAATGATATGTGTTTAAGAAATTTTTGTTTGAATAATGAAAAATAAAATGAGAAGTTTTTTTAAAACGATATTTTATTCACTTATTATATATCTTAGAATAATAAATATTCTTAAAACTATTCTTGAATAAGAATTTTTTTATGGATAAATAGAATATTTTGTCGGTAATTATAAAACTACTTAATTTGCATATATTTATCGTCAGTTAAATTGCTTTAAGATAAATATGAAATGTATTTTATTTTTTAAAATTAATTTTAATACCAGAAATATGTTTTAGCGCTAAAATATTTGCTATCACTAAATAAATCATTAGATTATTATATTTGAGAAATTATTATGTAATATAAAATACAATGTTTTAATTCATAAATTATTTTTATTTTTTGTTTTGTTCACAATTTTCCACTAACTGTCAAACACTTTATGTGTAAATATATTTAAAGAACTTTTAAATCAACGATAATATGATTTCATATTCTCTAAAGTGGTGTTAAGAATAAAAACATTTTTGTAAAGTATTGGTTGGTTAGAGTGATCAGATCTAGCAGTATTACACCCGGATACACCGGCATTACTCTGTGAACTTATCTCAGCAATGCCAATCAATTAGTGAAATATCATGGAATTTGATATATAAGGCAAGGGTGATAGATCTTTTAATGAATTAGAAATAAAGAGCATGATAAATTACATGCTTGATTGCAATTTTATCAATACTTTCTTTTTTTAATTGAACTTATATAATCCAGTGGTTTCGAATAAATTAATAGTGCAGTAATAATTTGTATTAATTCAAGATATAATTAATAATTCTGAGATGTTTTATAAATTTCATCCAAAGATCACCTAGATCGACCCATCTGTTTGTCTAGAGCAGGGTTACGGAAGCTGGTCTAGGCAATAAAATGTCTCTTATAGGATGGGGATTTTAAAAATACGCCTTTTATGATTTATAAAAAGTTTTTATGGTACCTGCGTAATTTTTTCTTTAACCAAAAACCGTTTTTAACCTAAAGAAGAGAAAACTCACTTTGTTGGCAATTTGCCAAATCACGTATCTCCTACAACAGTTGAGCTTACTCATTCCTGCAGGGATGTACAAAAAAATACCGAGGAGCGCCACAAAGGCAGTCAAGAAGAGGATATGTCATCATCTTTCTGCTAATTTTTCATTTGCCAATTCCTAAAATTAACACTTTTTAACAAAATATTACATAAAATAAGTCAAATAATAAATAAGCTTCCTTGTCTGAATATAAATAGTGATAAAATCAGTTCGAGTGCCCCTTTACTTGTTAGTAGTTTCAATGTGTCGATTTTTAACTGAATTTCCCAAATTAATTTTAAATTTGCAAAAATTTTAAAAAAGTTAATAAATTTATTTAAATTAAACATTGAATTGAATTTAATATTCTGTAATACCAGAGGTAACCAAGCTTGTCTGAACGGGGTGGTATAGATTGCCTATTTTTGAAAAATTTCAAAATGCCCGGAGGCATGTGGACAGGACATGAAATGAAAAATGCAATAGAGGAGCAAGGTAACATTTAATAATACATATTGGCTTAAAGTTAGGGGTATTTTACAAGATTTTTGTTATAAAGTATTTCTATGAATTACGAAGTTTTCTTTGGATATTAATATTGAGCTGTCACATATATTACATAAAGCCAAACAATGAAAAATAATAAAGAAACACGTTCATTAATCGATTTTAAACTCTATGATATACTCATGTCATTCACATATAAAGTATCAGAGTCGTGTCAGAGTCTAAGACCATTTTAAGGACCGTTTGGAATTCGTAGCTTAAACATTATTTGTAACTGTCTTCCATCAAATCAGAATCTACCTGTACTAGTCATAACCTATAATGAGTCATAAGTATACCGATTCTGATTTAATGGAAAACAGTTACAGATATCCGTAAATACTTAAAAATTGATTAATCTTTTGATATTTGAAACTTTGTAATGAAGTTTCTTTCCAGAAAGAATTGTTCTTTAATAAATGCCATCATAGTACATTTTAGTGTACGTACAGGTTTCCAGTTCTCCTGTTTTTAGATCATATCTTAAAATACTCCATATATGCTAATGAATGCCTCTCTCAAAATGATTTAGTTCACAAGATTTTTAAAATTAAATTGGTCAACTTTTTGTAAGAATAACCAAATTTTGTTTAACTATATTTGTTTAGCAAAATATAATTCATCGAAATTCTGTGAAATAAAGCTTATTTTATATTATTTTTCTGTACCTTCAGATACAAAATCTGACTTCGCCCCATCCATTTGTATTCAATATCCCTAACCGCACTAGATTTTATGTCTCATAATAACCCGCCCAAGGTGGTCTTTTAAACTACAATAATTGTATTTATTTTATTGCTATTCAGTAAATTATAAGAATATTATTACCAGACCATTGAAAAATAGGTGCTAAAAGACCCCCGAATAGTTACTGAAATATTTATTATTTTCCCTCAAAAATTTTATTAAAATCTAAGGAAATGTAGGAAAATATTTAAAATTATTTATAAATAGGTAATATTTGAGGATCTCTTATTCAAAATTCAAAAATTTGCGGTAAATTATGACATATTTCAAGATAATTTTTTTATAACATTTGGGGTCATATAAAGTCACCCAACATTATTTGAAATCATCAATTTCTTTTTAATACAGTGGTATATTTTATCTTTTCAATGATCTATAATATTGATTTAATTCTTGTCAAGGTAATGCTATTGCATTTAAGTGTAGTTTGTATCAATTTTACATACAAATAACATAAAATTTATTCAATAGTTATTTAACACTCAATTAATTGTTAACCACTGATATAGTTATTTATAGTTAAAATAAGATTTGCCTAAAATGGTCCTAAAGTTGTGAATCGCTTGGCCCCTAAGTATGGTAGTGGTACTATTAACCGGTTAAATAGGTTAAAAAACGTTTTGTCAATGGTCTGATTATTACTAATAATTTATACTAAAAATAAAATATAACCTCAAGATTGAAAATGACATAAATTGTAATGAAATATACAGTATATCATAACAGTAATAAAATATAAATTTATATAGGCGTATTGCAAATTATCAATAAAAATTAATTTTTAATAATTTAAAGTATAAAATTTTAATTCAGGGGTAGCCAAAGTCGACCGAGTCAGGGGATATTTTGAGAAAATTTTCTCAAAAGTCAGGAGGGTTTACAAAATTCCGAAATATGAAAAATGCACAGGAGGAGTAAAGTAAAAGCAAAATTTTTTGCCGGAGGCACAAAAAGTCAGGAGATATTTGACAAAATCTCAAACTCAGAGGGTATTTAAGCTATAGCTTTGGCTATGGCTAATCAACCCCTGCTTTAATTGTTTTCAAATAATATTCAATGAAATGATTTCTGAATTAAATACAGTATACTCTACTAAATCTGAAAAGTTATTAGTTATAGTTATAATTAGTAAATTACTTCTAGATCAAAAGATTCTTTAAATAATTATATACAGTAGTTGCCGTAATAAAATACTTTTGCAAATTTTAGAGAAATAAGTAAAGTAGGCGAAATTTGCTATCAAATAAAGTGCCATTCGAGAATATTTAAAATTATTTACTAAGAAGTTGTGTGTTCACCAATCCTTGCATGTATGTATTAGGCAAAATAGAATTTTGTCCGTTCTCTTTCCTTTGACCATCTTTGTTAAATACTGTATTCTGAATTTAAATTATTTTAAAAATCTTTTTATTTAACAGTAATTTACTAATTATAACTATTACAAATAACCAGGACATTGAAAGATAGGTTTTTCTTGTACCCTTTATAGGTCCTATAATTGGTTTGAAAAGGGGGTAAATAAGGTTCCTAAATAGGTCTTTATTATCTTTATATATTGTAAAAATTAATTTAAAAATATCTATTATGCAAACATCCATTATATTTAGGAGTGGACAATGGGGGAGAGGGTATAGCCAAAATACGTCTTTGAACAATGACGAAAATACCTCTTGTGATTAACAAAAAATTAATACCCCCCCCCCCCTTAAAGTTTTTGAGAAAAATTGCACCGAAGGCGCCGTTATTAACTCCGCTTTCGAAGAAAAATGTGTATATAGATTCGTTTGCGCCACCCTCACCGATCCTTCCATCCACCCCTGCCTCTCCACCATCTATCAACTCACTATTACCTCATCACCTCGTTTTAGTAATTCGATATATTATCCGCGATGTTTTCTCCGGCGATGTTTTAGTTCGCGTTGTAATCTCCGGCAACCTTTAAATCATAGATTAATAAAAATAATTGAGTGTAAAAATATAACCTTTTTTTGGGGAAACTTTGTTAAAACCAGTTTTCTCAAAGAAAATTGTGAGGATAGCCGAAATCCTTTCAAAATATTCCCTGTTGTTTTGACATTGAATTGACTGTCTTTTATTTATTATAAGTTAGAACTATAATACTGTATTACTAGTTAGTCGTAACAGTAATTTGATGCTCACTACTCTTTTGGGTGTGAATTTGTTTTTCATAAACTAAGTCATTATTTAACCATATTCGTTTAGAATTTTTAAAATCTGGTTTATATATTATTCGTATATTAATTATATTATAACATATTTAACAAATGTTATTTTATTGAATTTTTATAAAAAAAAATATTTTACTGAATAACTAATATATTACTAATAACTTTTTAACCAAATCTATAGTATTTCGCAAAATAATATTTTAAGATTCAATTAAAATTAAATCAGACTTTCTTGAACGTGTAATATTAAGTGAATTCTTCAAGAATTTGATGAATGCCCAATGCCCCCACCCTTGGACCCTTTATCCAAAATTTGGCAAAATTTGTGACGTCACAGGCCGGAATACTCTTACCCTACCCGGCTTCGCCAAAATAAAATAACCCCCCCCCCTGAGATTTCTTTCTTTCCCCATCCCTGACCAATATGCAAAGAATAGCTGTTCCTACTTTATAAATTATTGTAAGGTTAATTTAAAGTTTTATTATTATAATTCTAGAAATAACTATAAGTATAACTCGGATTTATCAAAATAATAGTTGCCCACAAACAGTGATATCGTGGACAGTTCCGAGAATCGGTTCTGTGACAGCACAGCATTGTTGTTCCCTTCAACAACAATTAGCGTCTTTAACCAAAATAAAAGTGAACACAATTTATGTTTATTTGGGTATTGCTTTTAGATTGACGTGAATGATCTAGTTATGTGATTTCAAGATAACTTTCAAATTCAATTAATATTTGGTAAACATTTATTTTAAGCATAAATTTAAAAAATAAAAATACATCAATTCTTCATTTTCTAATTTTCTAAGATTTATTAATAGCTTATAATTAAATTTTCATCTCAAATACTGTAGATGACAGAGGGTTTATAGCCAACAAACACAAACCAAATTGTTGATAATTAATAGAATCTGATAATTGAAATGGATTAGTTTCCAAATCGATGTAGAAAATAAAACTCTAGTCAATAGAGACATTATTATTCCTTTAACTTCTTAACAATATTTATAAATGAAGTGTGAAATATTCTGTGTGAAAATATCTTTAATAATTTTTTGTTAATTTACTTGTCATATGTTTCCCACAAATAAAATTCTCAACATTTATAAAATATTGTGCGCCAATGCAATATTGAACAAGGCAATGATTAGTAATCATCAATTACTGATGACTTATTATCTGAAATGATTATTTTCAAGTCAACTAACTTTTACTAATTTTTGTTAATTTAAGTAATTATTTTTAAATAACTTTATTTCATTTTCTTTCAAGTGAAAAAAATTGCTCTAATTTCAAATATATCGTTCAGTTGTTAAAAGTTGCAAACAGTATATGACTGACATCTTGTGTTTGAAAATTCAATTGTTTAAAACTAATTTTGAATTTTCAAAAATTGTCCATAAGTTTCATTAATTTCATAATTAGCTTGAAATGAAACTATAGTTAACCAAATAAATCGCTCAAATCTGAAAAATCTCTGAACTATATAGACAGGCCTTGTTATAAAGAACGTTTTATTCAAATAAAATAAACTTTGAAATGAATTTAGAAATATTAGTATAAATGTAGAAAACTATTAGAAAACTTTGTTGTAATTTATTATTAGTTTAACCAAATTTGAGATTTAATTTTATTGGAAATTATAAGTTCATAAACTTAAGTTCATACACTATCAGCATTCATACCCCACCCCCGTTAGTATAAGGGGGTGTACAAATAGTACGTACGGGAAAATCGCGAAAATCTAGACCTCTCCTCCCCCTTTGTACGCACTCGTACTGAATAACGGATTCGTACGTACACTTAAACTCGACTCCCCCTCCCCTCAAATATTTCAAGTATTTTAATAAACTATCCTTTAATTATTAAATTAAATGAAAGTTTAATATAACCATTAAAGTCATCATTGAATATATACATGTTTTTAGTCAAAATATAACCAAAAGAAGTGACAATAATGTTAAAAGAGATTGTTGGGTTTGAAATTGTTGTCCATTAAACTTTCCGTAAATTAAAACAATTGAAGGGCAACTCTAAAATTACACTTGAGGCGAAGCTCAGATATTTGCAAATAGTAAAAAGCGCGCCATTCTTAAATATCATTTATTTACATTTCATTTTAACAATAAAATCGGTTAACTTAGTAAAGCGTAAAGAGTAAGTTAACATATTTTTATCATATATTGTAATAATGCAATAAAAGATTTAGTCCTTTTTGTTAGCATCCTATCTCAGTCTCAAGTGTAATTTTAGACCGATCGTGAGCTTTACAGGCTGATTCAGCCTTTAAACATAGACTTTACTGATGCTAGCATTTGGGTAGACGTACGTCACTATTAAACATTCATATATATTATTATAGATTTTAATGAGAAGAGTGTAAAAAATAATAAATATAACAAATATATTTTAATCATTCTATTTGAATAATAATATCCTAAAATTAGTTACAAATTAACATTATAAAAGAATCTATTTAATATTTAGCATTTTGTCATAATTTGGTATTATAGAATTTGAACAAGCTATACGCAAATATGCGCTCAAATTATCATGAATAATTGTTT
>JAQFXN010004141.1:0-10081 GCA_034693365.1 Liacarus xylariae
ATAACGATGAAGAAAAGTCAGCCTCAATAGAACACCTCGATTTCGTCGTTAGTGATGCGGCTAGAAATGATAACTATTTCATTAACGACAAGGAAGCACGACAACTCATCGCTCTTTCCCTTATCAATAACGAGGTTTGCAATAAAGATATATATATAGATATATAGATATCTCAGTTTACTATTCTATTTAATAATTCGTAGACTTATTTGATTGCTTGAAATAAATGTTATTTTATTTATCAGAAATTAGCTTAAGTTTAGTAACACATTTAGTGTGAATTAAATAATCTATCAGTTTGACTGAGCAGAGTTTCCTATAGCCATCAAAAAGATCTGGGCGTAACTAGTAACTCTCAAGAGAGCACGGCCCTGCAGTGCCCGAAGGCACAGCCAACTAACTCGTTCTATTGTTCTGTACTTCACCTCATCACCTCGAATCGTGTTCGAGTCTGCTCAGAGCAAGCACAGAATAGTTTAGAAGCTCTGGGAAAATAACCACTGCAAAGCAAAGTATTATTATGGGATATGCAAACGCAGAGTCCAGACGGGAATATCCCATTTGATTTTGGTAGATATCACTATAAATGGTCATCCAATATAAACATATATAATAACATTTCACATATATCCTTGCCTGGCCTTCTGCCAAAATTTAGTTCATTTTGTGACGTCACAGCCTACAATAATCCATTGGCTTAGCCTAAAATTAGTACCATACGTGAGATTTCTTCCTTTGCCCATCCCACATATATTGTCATATATATTGTAAAGCAGAGTATTATTATGGGATATGCAGACGCGGGTCAGCCGAGAATATCCCCTTTGATTTTGATAGATATCAGGTTAGGTATGTTGTGAGTAAGGTAATGGAAAAAGGGGGTGCTTCTGATGGCCATCTCTATTTTCATAATTAGTCTCTTGGCCTAAAATCATGTGCAATTACGCCATCTTATCTACTAATACATTTCCAAGTTTAGCACATTTCGTAATACCTGTGCCGATAGGAGACTAATCGTCGAATATTTGTCGACAAAATAGCAATACAATAGTGTCAATGAAATGCCTTTTGAAATATTTTAAAATGGGATTTATGAATCTCTAATCTTCGATTTTGATCAATCTCATTTTAAAGAAGTTATAAAATGAAACATTAAATAATTCGAAATTTTATTTCTTGTGGTTTTTGAGTTATTAATTTTGAAGATTTGATGTACGAGCAAATTAGGTCATAAATTTGATTTTAAAAATGCATTGAATCAAAACACCCGATTTAATATCAAAAAATTCTGAAAACAATTTTGTAGCATAGATTTGATACAATTTTAAATTTATATTTCAATATTAAATTTATTTAAGAAATTCATTAAAATCTATATCTATTGATGACTCTTATGCGTGTAAACATGCGTATAGAGCACCAGTGCATTTCAATGCACAGCATACAGTTGAATCCAAAACCTAGAATAGTTATTTATTGGACCTAGCTCTTAAACCATATAATTTAATAGCAAGTATAACAAGCGAAATCTTTACACCGGCTTGGATATATGAGGATATTGTAAGAGAAAATAAAACAGCCTCTGTACGCTGTCGACTGAGCGCTATGCTCGGACCAGTGCAAAGATTTCGCGACTCAAGTGTTGAGTGGCCAATCTGCCCGAACGTTGGAAAGTCCATTATCCGCGAATCGAGAGATAGCCTAATTGAATTTTATTAAAAACAAAGGATCTCTTCTACAGCATGGGTACTGTTCAGCGTCTGCATCGCAGAAGAGATCAAAAGATGCCCCCCAATGACCAATCACACCTCGATTCAGGATGCCTACTTTAACAGAAGCAGGACTGTTCATCGTCAGCCTGCTGTGAAGTGATCTCAAGTCAGCATATCCAGCAATCAGAGAGTGATGTAAATGCGGAAGAATACCCATATCCCATTCCGCCAACTGCCGCCTCCTGGTCACCAAATGCTCCTCCACTCAGGATCTCGACGTTCCCAGAAGCAAGACTGTTCATCATTTTGGCTGATCTGATGACCAGAGACTGAAACGACATTAGATTGTCGATTATCCCACCCAGCTACCAGCCACAAATGCGGCGTTCACGTGCTCTCCGTTCCATATTAGTGAATATATCCATCCGCATGGCAAATCCTAGGCAGGCGTGGCCGTGTTCCATACGGCCCGAATCCAATGCCACTAGCATAACGCCCTTCCCTAAGATACATCGTGCATTGCGGTCAATGCCGGTCGAATGCCCCATCCACTTCTGTTTCGATGCGATGTTCTGCGTTGCCGACCGGACTCGAGCGCTTAAGTCCTGGACAGGCTTTAGACCTGGCCACTGGGGCACTCTGCCGAATAACAAGGCGAAACATCTTACTCTGAATGCCTGTCTCTACGGACCGGTCAACCCCGAGCCTCAACGCTCTGCAGACGCTTACTATCTCTAGTTACCCTTCGGCTGCCCACACGACATCTGTATACAGGGAAACAATCCTCCTTGTTCGGCACCAGCTCCGAAGGGCTTACTTGTAAAATCAAGAGTTTATTCAACGAAAGAAAGTTTGATCAATCAAAAGAATAACAAATACAAATCACAAGTACGTGTTTACACTCTACTGTTTACACCTTTTCTGATTGGAGGCTCAATAGTCCTCATCTATGGGTAAAAGTAATTATTGCCTGAAAGCCGATTGACGCAAATGCGTCTTTGTCTCAGAAAGCTAATTCCATAATCTGATTAATATGTGATAGCCTTGGGGATACACGTGTACTGAACATTTCTTTAAAATTGAGACTTATACTATAGTTACAAACATTCTGTTAAATGTTTGTTTATAGTAGTGTTTATAATAGAGTTTATAATAGACTTTATAATAGAGTTTATAATAGAGTTTATAATAGAGGTTATAATAGAGTTTATAATAGAGTTTATAATAGAGTTTATAATTAAAATGTTTTATCTTTAGCTCAATAGGAATACACCACAAGAGAGCACTTAAATAAGTCCCGACCTTTGAACCCTTAAATAGGCCTAATAGGTGTGCACCACAAAAAGTGTCATGTCTCCTAATCTGCTACAATAGATCCATGTCTACAAAATATGTTACAATATTTTTTATATATTTATAAGGAAACACTACTGTTATTTTTGCATTAATTTTTTGATGGTCTTGTTATGGAACTCTGACCTTAATTATTCATCTATTACAAAATTATTTGCTCATATATTCAGTGATCAAAGATCAATAACCGTCAATATGTCAGCCATACCGGTAGTCAGCCTACGAGTTGGCGATTATGCAGTGAAAGGACGGATAGATTGCGGAGATGCGATCACAAACAAAACACAATTTGTCGCCAACATCTTCTAAAATATTAAAATTTAATTAATAATTTATAAATTATACACAAATATCAAAAAGTTATCTTATTGCAGAATTAGTTGAATGATTGTGAAAAATAGCGCCATTTTGAACTATTATTTTCTACTACAGAGAAATACCCTAAATTTTGTCAGATTAACCACGACTTATCTTAAGTGAATTTTTACAAAATTATTTAAAGAGTATTCATCGAACAGATCTTCACTAACTCTTAATCTTTTCGTAAATGCCAAATCGCTATCAATCCAAATCCGTCGATGAGACACGTAGTTGAGACGTGATCCGGCCTCGAGTGTATTCTTGGCCACCTCTATACATAACATTATTTAGACAAAAATATATGAATGTAATTAAAATATTTAAACTTTATACAAACAATTCTGTTCGAGTACACTCTTTATTTGTAATGAGATAAACAATTAATGTAGAAATTAGAATAAGCGCAACATTATATGTTATAAATGTTATTGATTAAATTAAATATATCTTTTTTAAAAACATAATTGTCCTTTTGGAACGCTGCCACTTATACTGCCAACCATTTATCTTTCACCCAGACAAGCTAGCGACTTCAATTATAATATTTCTCGTAACCCATCACATGCTATCTTTCAAAAGTAAAGCCACGAGCCACCATTATTTGGAGTTTCCTTGAGATTTTTCTTCTTCTCAATGTAAAGTGATATTTGCCTACATGACCAATATTGACCAGTGGCTTCAAGATCTTACCATTCGATTGTGCCAGTCAATAATCCAAACGCTGTGTTAGCTTTGGATAAGAAAAACACTTTCCTTCAACGAGAAGTGAGGCACAACTCATTTTCATTTATAAATACTTTATATCTGCCATACAATCGGTTGCACAAATATCTCTTAAAAGGGTATAGAGCTAATACAGCAGTTACTCATAAATGGTAAACTCCACTGACGAGCCAGAGCAAATAAGATTGGCAATCCAATTAGCCGTTGAGGTTAGCCATAAAGCTTCCAATTCCTAGGTAGGCCTCAAGCTGTATAGACAGCTATCTAATGATAGAGTATATACGAATAGAACCTCTACTACTAATAGTGTTAAAGAGCCTAATATGATATTGTAAACATAGTGAAATATTAGAATACAGTAATAATAGAAATAATTACAATTAAAATTATACCCAACGCCGCCCATCGATCCAGCAAGAGGATATCCAGAGGACAGATCATTCGAAGGAGAGGGCGACACTCACTAAAAAATCACTAAAGACAGAGCAATAACAGAGAGACTACTGCACAGAAGAGATTTCGGAGGACGTTTCAGCCGAGAGGGAGAGGCCCGTTAAAGATGACTAAGCACGAAGCTACAGGAATTCCCCCGTACTCATCAAAATGTAGATCTGCGTTATTACACATCCTTAGGATCGACTAAAGACGGCTGGGAGGAGACGAGTACAATTTTACCGAAGTCGTCGGCTGGAACAGAAGATCCTCAACATCACCGAAGAGAGAAAGCCTGAAAATCATAGCAGTCAAGGCGGGCTAGCATAGTTAATTGAGAAAAGAATTACTAGTGTACAAATACTAATGTCACAAAGACTTAGTGTTCGAACGGCACAAATATCTGCCACGTTTTCCAAGAGTTCACTTTCAGAACTCAACAATATAATCGAATAATTTGCTCATATATTTAGTGATCAAAGATTATTAACCATCAATATGTCAGCCGTACCGGTAGTCATCCTACGAGGTGGCGATTATGCAGTGAAAGGAAGGATAGATTGCGGAGATGCGATCACAAACAAAACACAATTTGTCGCCAACATCTTCTAAAATATTAAAATTTAATTAATAATTAATAAATTGAATAATTGTGAAAAATAACGCCAATTTGAACTATTAATTTCTACTACAGAGAAATACCCTAAATTTTGTCAGATTAACCACGACTTATCAGAAGTGAATTTTTACAAAATTATTTAAAGAGTATTCATCGAACTCTTAATCTTTTTGTAAATGCTAGACAATTTAAGAAAAACACTTTCCTTCTAAGAGAATCAATCACAACTCATTTTCATTTATAAATACCAATAGAGGAGGTCTAGTGAGCCTCTAATCAGAACAGGTGATGGGAATTAACTACAATTTAGTCGCATATGCGCACTATTATTATTAACTGAAAACTCTGATATATATATACAAAATTGAGAGCTGAAAAAGGGGGCTCTCTAGAAATTCTAGTTGGTGGATTAAGAGTGTAAACACGTTCAAGTGACTATTTTGTATTCATTGAATCCTTTGACTGATTTTTATATCAATAAACTCTTTCAAGTAAACTTTAGTTTCTCTCTTTTCTTTTAAGTTAATTAGCCTAACTCACGGTTCGGCCCAGGCCTTTGGACCTGGTGTCGAACCAGGAGATTTGTTTCCCTGAATACAGGTAACGCCCGGGCAGAGCCGAATGATAAGTGTGTGTGGACTGAGAGAGATGCTAATGTTATTCAAAGGACTAGTACAGAGTCCGGTCCGATGTACAGGACTTTGGAGATATCTCAAGGCCACACTAGTTGGGTAGAGTGCCCCGGTAATCTGGTCCGAGCACTGGTCCAGGACTTAACCGCTCGAGTCCGGTCAGCCACGGAAAACAACGCAACGACCCCGGAGTGGACAGGACTTGGGATCGGCACTGATAGTAAGAGGACGCTGGACCTAAGGAAGGGCGTTATGCCAGTTGGCGTTGGATTCGGGCCAAATGGAACAAGGCCACGCCGCCCAGGACATGACGAGTAGATGGCCATACGCACTAATATGGATTGGAGAGGCCGAGAACGCTACATTGTTGGTGGCTAGCGGCTGGGGATATCCAACAACCCCATGTCGTTTCGTGCCTGTCACCCAAAATAGACATACATCTCATTTATGGCTGACAGCAGCCTAGGATTACTAATAATCCTTCATCACTCTCGGGTCACTGAATTGTCCAAAGTTCTGGACCTCTTCCCAGCAGGCGGGTGAAAAATAAAGATTGGCTAAAGTAAAAATTGACTAATATTATCGAAATGGTTAAAATTTGTATAGACTAATCCTATTATAGTGGCTAAATTAAGTATAGACGAATCTTATGTGAGTGGCTAAAAGACAATAGATTAATAATATAAGTTGCTCAAGAGATGATAAACTAAACCTATAGAAGTGGCAAAATGATAATAGACTTATAATATGTGAGTGGCTAAAGTGAAATTAAAATTTATTTATCGTGTGGAAAGGGGCTAATGTGAGAAATGATTAATATGGATTCAATTATAGTATAGGAGGGGGCTAAGGTGAGAATTTTCTTAAAGTATTTTAGTGAGTAATGTAAGGATAGATTAATTAAAGATTGATTCATTGCATGCGAAGGGGTAAAAGTTAGTAGAGACTAAATATGGATAGACATGACCTATTGGACTGTCTAATGTGAGGATAGACTAAACATTTGTAAGTGGTATAGAATAATCCTATAGGAGTATTGAAAGTAAATAGACTCGATGTGGTCTGGATAAAATATGGATAGACTAAATTTATGTGGGTGGTTAAAGTGAGGATAAGCTACTCTTATGGGAGGGGCTAGTGAGGTTTTAATATTCCAATAGGAATTGCTATAGTCAGGATAGTCTTATAATATAGAATAAATATAAAAATTATATTGAAGAATATGAGAGAAGTAGCACCTTTACCAATACTTTTACTAATACTATTTGCATAGGATTGGCCATTTTCCACTTCACCTCTTACAGTGGTGTGCATTAACTTTACCAGCACTGTTTATAAATCAATATTCAGTTATATAAAATCTGTTGATAAATAGTAATATGTTTACAAATAGATAATTAAGTATAATAATTGTTAAAAATGGCGCAGCAGTTGCCATTTTAAACTATTATTATATAATAAAAAGAATTATATTAAAAGACAACATTTTTAGTTATCATAAACATTCCTTGATTATAATTGAAACAAATTATATTAACCTATGAAAAACATTAAACTCTATTGACCAGTTCTATTGTGGACAGAGAATAAATATTAATGCAACTGTGATGGAATACATTTTAAATTACTATTAGTATTTCTTTAAAGCGGAGATATATATAATAATGGTCATTCTTGTTTTTTATTAATTCAATATTCCTTTCAATCACTTTTGCTCTGACACACTAACTACTATTAGTTCTTAAAAGATTTTAAGATTCTTATGATAACAAAATCCAATGCAATCACTTCTCGTTTCAATACTACTGTACAGTACATGTGAAATGTAATCCATTTCAGATGCCATACAATAGCTCTGTTTCAAAAATAAAAACATATCATTGAATAAAAACAAATTACAAGTATTCCACAAAACCATTAATGGATTTTAAAAAGAAATAAGATTTGATTGAATAGAGTTTATATAAAATACAGCAGAGACAGGACAAATTCGTAAATACGACTTTTTCTTGTAACTCAGATCTGTCGAAATTACGAAAATCTTTACCGATCAGGAGAAAAAGATTAAAATAAGATCCCATTTATATTCCGAAAATTCATAAATTTTGATATAATTCCTATTTTCCCATAATTACGAAATAAGTCCGAAAAACATTAATTTATGAAGAATATTGTAATAAAAATAAATAAAAATCGTTACCTCAGGTCTAAAATTTTAAAAAATATTGAACTAGACTGAAATATTTTATTTTTATAATTAGTTTGAAAATTTGATCTTATCATTGATTAAGAAAATGATTTAAATTTTTAATAAATTTGATTGTTATTTCAATTTAGAAAAAGATGTCCATATAATCCGATGAGTTTTTTTAGGATTTGCTTTAAAAATTAACATAAATCTCTCAAGATTGTCTTTCAAAAATGGTGACTTTTCCCTCTTTCTTCCTTAGATATTTTGAATTTAAAAAATTTTTAAATTCCGAAATTTTATTCCGAATTTTCAGTGTTTTATTTCCGATTTTACGAACGAAATTTAGCACTTTTTATTCCTAAATTGTCCAATCTCTGATAATAATATACAAATTTCTTACTTATTGATTATTACCACAGATTGATATGACTTTTAGTTGGCTTTCAATATTAGCTTTTAGATGTCTATTACAGTAGACTTTCGTTTTGGGACTTCATATCGAGACAGAGAGTTTGAGGGACAAAATCAAGAGAGGGATGAAAATAAGTGTTTGATAAAAAATATTTATTGAACAGAAGATTTAAATTGAATGATATAAATCAGTAATTAATTTGGAAGGTCTAAAGAGACAAGAGGTATATATTGGCGGGAAACTAAAGGGAGTGGTGGAGGGGATCTTTTAAAAATGTCAACTTTATCATTAAAACAAAGTTAATTTTGTACGATCTTATTTTGTTTATTCAAAATACCCCCTCTACACCCCCTGTGATTTTGAAGCTCTTATCATTATCCTATACCTTCCCTGACTTTGAATTCACAGGGCATCCCTAATATAATATAAATGTTCTATTAAATATAGATTTTTTTACATTTTTTACATTTGGGTAAAGAGTATAAGGCAACATTTCCAAATAGCATAGTCAATTTTTAGTTTTACTTGGAGCTAGTGTATATTCTTATTAATTCATTTTTATGTGTTCATGCGTTAAACTCAGGGATGTCGAGGTGGGGCTCTTACCCTTTAGCGTTTTTGTCAGTACCCTATAGGCTCTCCGTAATGTACACGTGAATGAAAGATGAATTTTGATTGAAACTATAAGTTTGTGAGTGAATTGTTAGTTTCAAAATAAAATAAATAATCAATAGTCAATTAGTCATTTACTATTCCATTCTTTGGTTCAGATTTATTCTAATCATACCTGAACTGTGATAGTCCTGAACAGAGACTTATTTATCAATAGATATGATTAGTAATGAATTATTACTAATTATTTTTATACAATAAAAACTGTATTATGTTTTTAGTTTTGGTGTAAAAGTAACTTAAATTCATATGTCGTTTATTTAATGCCCGGGTGTATACAGTGGATGGATGTCTAGATGATAATCTCCATATATCTAATGGTCAGAGGAGACAAAATTCTTACTGAAATAAAAAACCAAGAATTTGTTTATATCGAGGATAAAGAGGAGAAAATAATTGGTTTAATTTTAATTATTCTTCAATTTATTGTTGTCTTTTGTGCCGTATTAGTAATACCTATCTTAAGTCTATTTTTTGTTAAGATAGATCATCTAATGTCAACTTTCATGATAATTTTTAGTACAATCTATTTTTTAGCTCTTAATACCCAATTAACTTTCATTTCTTTGATTGCATATCAGAGTATACTAACTTCAAAAGAGCTTGATTATATTTTAAAAAGAAATTCTTCACTTAATATGAAATTAATTTATGAAAAGTTTTATAAAATTAAGAAATCTATTAAACAAATTGATAAACTAGTTTCGCATTGTATTCTATTGGCAATTATCACCTATGTCATTACTTGTTCCCAGGGTTTATGTAAGGTATTGATTAACTATAGTTTAACCAAAACAGTAATGATCGGGGGTTTGGCAGCATTGGTCTGGTTTTCATTAGTTCTTTTCATTTTATGCATGACTTGTAATATAATTCCTAAAAATGTTACAAAATTTTGCGACAAATTAAATGATTATATGTTAGAGAATAATCACAACAATATTAAATCAAATCTATTGTTCGATCACACGATTA
>JAQFXN010004142.1:0-10081 GCA_034693365.1 Liacarus xylariae
AACTTTAATAAAAATTAATCTCTTAAATTCCTTGAATTATTTAAATGCGAACGTTCTTAAGGTCTTTACCCGTCCCCTCCCCTTCGTTCGCAAAAGTTCGCTTTGGCCGACACCCCCCTCCCCCAAGTGCGAACGTAATATGTGAACCGCCCCTTACAAGTTAGTTAAATTTCAAAGAAGAAAGAATTTCCCCCCATTTAAATAATTTTAACGTTCAACCCGTGTCGTTATAAAGAGCACTGAAAAGATTATTGTAATATTGAATACATTGTATTCAATATTACAATACATCCCTGCTTCAGGTCAGGGATGAGCAAAGGAAAAATTTTAGGGGGTATTGGATTTTGGCGAAGCCAATGGGGGTATTCCGGGCTGTGACGTTAAAAATTTCGTAAAATTTTTAACAGGGAGGGAGTATTGCGCAATCGACAAATTCTTGCAGAATTCAATTAAAAATGACGTAATTTAACAGAATTTCGACTAATTCTGCAAGAATTCTACAGTATTTGGGTAAATTATGATGAATTCTATAAGAATTTAACACAAATTGGCCTAATTTAGCAAGAATTTGACAAAATTCTGTTATTTTTCTAAGAATTTGTACAGAATTTCACAGAATAATCAAATTTGCTATGGGGGAAGCTCGTGAGCGACATAGGGGGTATCGGCCAAAATCACAGGGGGTATTCCGGGCTGTACCCTCTTGCCCATCCCTGGCTTGAGGTAGTCTCAACACCAAACCTTTAGATCACAAAATTAAACTTATAAAATAAAACGTTACAATAAATAAATGCTAATATAAAAAGCTACTTTTTTCAATTTATGAGCATAATATATAATACCTGTATAACTGTATAAATATTAGTTCATCAATAATTTCTTTTCATTACAAACTCGTATTACATAATACATCAAATCAATGCAAAACTAATTTCATCATTTATTTTATATTTTTTTCCAGAAATGTTTTGATTGTATATATGAATAGCGATAATTATTTAAGTTTGAAATACTTGCCATTACCTAAAAAGGTCATATTGAATACGTAGGTGTGTTAGTACTGGTATAAAATCTCAATTCAATTAAAACAAACCATACAATCAATTGAGTCCTTTACGACTACAGAGACATTCAATTGAGTTAGTAATAGACAACTGCTTAAAAAAAACTTTTGATAGTGTTTTCTAGTAACTAGAATCTAGTTTAAGGCTAAAAATCCTACTCCCTTATTAATTAAGGAACTTGTTTTATTTTTTATTTTATTTTTGTTTTGAACTTATGTTTATTTTAAAGTTACGCTAAATGTTAAGAAAAGTCTTGTCATTTGAAGCTATAAAAATGAAAATATAATTTTTTTTGTAAATACAGAAAAGAAAAAAGTAAATTCTGTAGTATTTAAGAAAAAAATATATAAAATGACGACAGAGTCATATTATGTGCATTAAATTTTAAAATGTAACTGTAATAGAGTTACTGTATGTATAATTTTAAAAGTGAATTTTTACTTTACATTGAGAGGTGAATGCTATAAATTGGTAAAATTCGTATAAATCTCTTGAGCTAAAAAACTCAATTGTTGCATTTAATAGATGACAATAATGAGGAATAAATAAACAATAAATATTTATAAATTGTAATTTAAGAATAATTTGATAAAATAATTTTGAAATTTTATCTAGGCTGTAAAACATTAATTAGATTTATTGTAATTTTCGTGCATTTATTGGTAACAACCTATAAATTTTTAACTACTGGAAAATTTGTTTTTCATTTAAAATAATGCTAATGTACTGTATTAAAAGCTATATGAAATTTAATTATTCGGTAAAATAATAATTGTATTAAGTTGTCTTGTGGATATTTTCTACTAAAATTTTATTTATTTGGAGATTAATTTTGTACGATTCGGTCAACTGATAATAAAGGAGCAATGCCTACAACATATAAATATTGTGATCGCAATAATAATTTTTTGGCGCATTTCGAAAAGAGGTGCCTCTGAATAGAGATTGCACTGTAGTATTAAAACAGGAGATAAAAAAATTGGCGAAAACAACTTTGAGAGTACGTAATCATTACTAATCAAAGTATAAACGAATGAAATTAATTTTTATATACTTTTGTTTAAATCAAATTCTGAACTGTAAAACATCGCTCATGGGTTCGACTCAATATTAATAACTAATAAATAATAAAGAAAATTGGTAAATTTTTGTTACAAAAATACATTTTTTATAAAAATCAAATTATATCTAAATAATTTCAGCGCATTTATAAATAAATTTTTAAATTTTAGCACAATTTCAAAAGATTAAACTTTGCAAAATATTTATTTCTTATAAAGTTATTACAAATTCTAACTATCGGTGACAATCATATACTATCTTAAAATGTCTTAAAATATTGAGATAAGAGAAAAATTATAATTTATTAATTCACATTCTGGAAGAGATTTGTCTGGATAATATTTTTTTTCTAAATAAATTTGAATTTTTGCTCTCAAGTAATAATTATATTTATAATCTATTCGTAATTCGTGTCAATAAAATCATCTATATTTTCTCGCCTCTGAATTCGTCCGCTTTTCTTATATAAATCATTGCCATTACGTCATATCAATGGAATAGCTTTTGAATCAATTATTCCTGACCTCCAAAACTAACTTATATGTTATGAAGTCTTGTAATTTATTGAAGAAAGAGGGAGGGGAGAGAGAGAGAGAGAGAGAGAGAGAGAGAGAGAGAGAGTCTTAATATTCACATATTCTATAAACAGAATTAGAGAATATGAAATCCAATATTCTTGCACTTAAACGCCATTCAATGCAATAGTATTTCATTATTTTCTAGAAAAAAAGAAGAAAACTCATGAACTCATGTCAAGAATTTTTTTCGTTTCACGCAATTCCATAATATTCAATATAATAGAGAGTCAAAAGTTTTTTTTATGGAAATAAATACATTAATTTGGCTGACATTCGATTTAATGTAATGATAGGGAATAAAAGTGTTTGAGTTCTCATTCTCTCGATAATCGAGACATTTATGTTCAATGAATTGTTGTTATAATTCGATTGCATTTTTGCTTTGATTAAAGAATCAACAAATTTGAAAAAATTGAGCCATACTTTTGGTGATTAATTTATAATTGAATTTCTAATATACGTGTATTTGGCCTTTAATTTAAATGCAAAACTTCACGCCTTAGCTCTCCATTAGCTCTAATTTATGCCTCAATAGTGCAAACGTTAATACATTAACGATTCCTTACTCTTAATCTTTATGTTTTGATTCTCGTTCTCCTTCTGAGCGTTAATTTATTTAATAATGAATACATGGAATTAAGTTGTGAAGGGATTGAATTGAAGGACAAATCATTACATTAATAAACTATTCAGTAGAATCAGTTATCAATGACAAATTAATTGCTCGAATTCTATTAAATTTAACCAATATATAAACTTGACTGCAGTCTTGTAAGAAGTAGATCCAAAAACTTATTTCCTGAAATGCACATGAGGTTTCAGAACTGAATAATAATATTTATATATAACATATTTCGAATACCTGTTCATATTCTATTCAATCTTAACTGGTATTTCCGTCAGCAATGTCACTGGTAATTGAGTTTTAAATCATCATGAATTCAGTCTATTATCTCTACTCTGAAATATTCCTCTGAATTCCACTAAATTGTTCAAAATTGAAGAAAAATTTCGAATTTTAAAAAAATCTGTCAAATTCTACAAAATTATTTTTGATTTTATCAAATTCAGCAAAAGTTTAACAAGAATTTTCTACGAAAATAAGATCATTTATCATTTTCCAATATTATCCCTTGAGAATTTTTCACTTAATCATGTCACATTTGGGTTAATGTATTTACATACCCGACTCTCTTTATTTCTTGCACTTGATAATTAACCTTATTCATTAAATTCATTGCTCATCAACTATAATTTCAATTTCTTTTAAATAAATAGATAGGTAATCTTTATGAAAAATTAAACATTGAAAGTTGAGTTTATGATTCGGACACAAATTAAGTAAATTACTTCGTGTTGACAACTGTTTTGTATTTAACAGTTATTTAATTTGTATACAACAAGTTATGTAATTCAATGCTTAAAAGCTAAATAAAGTATTAATTAATAAAATAGTTATTTAAAATTAGCAATTTGTCATTTTTAATTTTAAATCAAAGACAAAACAGTCGTCAAAACAAATTAATTCACTTAATTTGTATCCGATTCATAAACATTCAATTTCATTTGTGACGAAATTGGGAAGTGATGGTTAGCTACTTTAAACTTAACATTTAGTCACTATACACTAGAACTGTTCTTTAGTGCACTACACTAAAAGTTTTTTTTAATATGATGCACAAAGGGGGTCCAGTCCGGAATACCCACTGGGGCTTTGGCCGAATTCCCTTATAGGCTCTCCGCGAGCGAGTTTTAAAGAAATGGAGTCTAAGGCGCCGTTTCCTGAATATTCTGTGACAAATAACAGAATTTTGTAAAATTCTTGCTAAATATGGTTAAGTTTTATTAAATTCTTACAGAATTCATAGAAATTCTATTAAGTTATATAATTTTATTACGAAATATCTCATCCTGGACTTCCCTGTTTAAAATCTAGAAAATATTTGATGTCACAGCCTGGGTATACCCATCCCTTGACATTTTGACAAAACCAATACACCCTTCCAGGGATGGGGAAAGGATCGTCCAGAACAGAATGCAGCCCTCTGTGTTTTTGCCCGATGCCCCCTAGGCGGTTCGCGAAATACCCTACCCCATAGCAATTTTGAGAAAACGGCGCCATTTTTGGAGAATATTCTGTGAAATTCTGTCTAAATTCTCGAAAAATAAGAGAATTTTATCAAATTTTTGCTAAATTTTGTTAAATTCTTAAAGAATTAAACAAAATTCTGTTAGATTAGTAATTTTTAATTAAATTTTGCAAGAATTTAACGATTGCAAAATACCCTCCCTTGGACCCCCCTGTCCAAAATTTGTGACGTTGCAGCCTGAAATACCCCCTCCCCACTGGCTTCGCCAAAACAATATACTCCCCTAAGATTCCTTCCTTTCCCAATACCTGCCCCCTTCGATTTTGACTATTGCGCTTTTCCTGAAGTACAGTCATTGAACAGTATTAAGTCCACAAACCCAATGTTTAGTTCCATAACATATGATTCTGATTTATAGAATTCATTATTAAATCGAATTGATAATTTTCGAGTTATTCAATCTTAGTCAGAATTAAATTGCTGATTATATTAATATATTTTAGTAATAAATTATTTCATTTTTCATTATTATTCGTATTACTTGTATTATTTGCACTACCAAACTAGACCAGACACTACTACTCCGTTTAATCAAAAGTTTAAAGGGTCGAGTAGGTTTTCCTTTAGAATATATAATATGATTTTAAATTTTAAATTAAATTTTAGCTATTTTAAATTGAGTGCACTTTTAATTATTGGTCAAAATATTTAGGTGTTTCTTTAATTAATCATGTGTAGTGTCTAGTTTCGTAGTGCAGTAACACAAATGTGATAGAATAATTCATACTTTGGTGAGAAATTGGTTCATTTTGGAATTTTGAAAACAATCGAAAATCCCGGTAAATATTATTTAAATCAGATTTTAACGTCATTTATTATATTTTCGAACTTGAAACTATTTTCAACGGGTTCAGCAAGTGCAATTTACAAGGAGTGGATTTTAAAAAGTGGTCATTAGCATGCACTTTTTTAGGCCAAATTAATCTTCATGTTCTTCTGAACAACGAAAAATTAAAAAAATGTGCCAATGCTCAAGATAAAATAGCAAAAAATTCAGTCAAACTTTTACTCTCATTGAGATTTTACTGTACCTCTATTAGAGTCTTGAGTTTGAAAATGAGTCATTTTTAGTCTAATTTTCATTTTATTTTACAAGTTTATTACTGTTTACAAATATAATTAGTAGAGCATTCAAATATATTTAATTATTATTGGATTTATATTAAACTCCCTAAACATGACTAAAACTGATTCCTGGATTCCTGTTATATCTTGTCCTGTTGAAAACTTTCCCTGTTCTATCCTGTCCTGAAACTAAAAGAAATTTTTTCCTGTCCTTTCCTCTCCTGTCGAAACACATAAACAATAGTTATTTATTGAAATTTAATAAAAATTCAAAAACAGTAATGAATCTTATCTATTTCTAATGCAAATAAAAGTAAGATTTAATAGCTAGATAACTATTAACATTTAAAAACAATGCTTTCAATGTATTTCAATGTATTAATAATTCATTACGTTTTAAAAATTAGATAAAAGACTGTTGATGAGAGAATAAGGTTTTTTTCACATTTACACGATTCTTATCCTGTACTAGTAATTGTGACAAATAATTACTGTCCTGTCCTGTTCCTGTAAGGGACAGGAACAGAAAACAAGATGAAATCTAGGTAGTCTAGTTTATATTCAATGAAATATTAATTAAAAAAAACTTAAAAACTTAATTACATTTATTTAAAAAATTGCAAATTTTGCAAAAAAATAATCAATATTATTATAAGTCTAAACAAATGTAAAAATAATTATGGAATAAATTAATCCTTTTTCTTTAGTGGTTCACTTTATATTATTTTATTGATTAATCTATGACCGAAATTTTAATATATATTTAAAATAATTTGAAATAAAAAAAATTTTTCATAATGTGTTTCTATGAATGACTAAATTTTCAATTCAAATTAGAATATAACTATCGTTTATAGATTAGTCAACTAATATAACGTAAGGCGAAATAGAATTAATTTATGCCATAACTATAATTACATTTGTGGCTACTTATAATACTATTGATTAGTTTATTGTAAAATTTTTCAAATAAATATAATTAAATATTTTTGAGTTTCTAATCAATTTTTCATTTAATATAAACCCAATAATAATTAAATATATTTGAATGCTCTACTAATTATATTTGTAAATAGTAATAAACTTGTAAAACAAAATGAAAATTAGACTCAAAATAACTCATTTTCAAACTCAAATCTCTAATGAAGTTACAGTAAAATCTCAGTGAGAGTAAAAGTTTGAATGATTTTTTTGTCATTTTATCTTGAGCATTGGCACATTTTTTTAAATTTTTCTTTGTTCTGAAGAACATGAAGATTAATTTGGCCTAAAAAGTGCATGCCAATGACCACTTTTTAGAATCCACTCCTTGTTAGTTCAAGTGTTTTAAGATTTAGTAATTCAAGTCTTTGTTTGTAATTTAGATTAAATTCTTTTAATTTGAAACAAATTTCTTCAGAAATTTTTCTTTTAATTGATTCCAATTTAATGTTTTGAAAAATATTAGGAAAATAGCAATGTATCAACAAATTGTTGACCTTGCTAAATATTCGAGCATTTCTATATTTAACAAGCTAACTTATTATGCAATTATTTATTTGTATTTTTAATATTTATAATTTAAAATAATTTTCAATCGTTTATATCTTTAATTTTTGTTGGTTTATGTCAAACAAAGTGTTATATATTTATATATAGTTTCAATGTTCACCCTGGCCCAACTTAATGAAATTTTTTTTAGTAACTTGTTTTGTAATTTATTAATTAATAATTACTCATTTTTATGAGATTTAAATACTTTGGAGTATTTATAAACATTTGCTTTTGTATGAAATGTGGGAATCAGTACTTAATTAACATTATTCGAAGCACACAGTGGTGGACACCGCAAGCCTTCATTGATTCCAGCAGACCGTTCCACACCCTTGCTAATATCAAATTCAAAAATTTATTTTGCTCTTGGAATGACCTAATTTTTGACAATATGTTCATTTAATTTGCTAATTAGGGTATCTTTAAGTGACTTCAGACTTGAAATCTATTTTGAATTTAAAATTCATTCGAAATATAGGACAACACAAGACTCCCAAACATGACGTCAACTCATTCCTGTCCTTCAGTTCCAATCTTTTCCTGTCCTCTAATTATAACAAATTTCCTGTTTTATCTTGTTTTGTGAAAAACTGTGATCGAGAGGAGTAGGAGGACAGGGGCTCCGATCCAATGTGAAAAGGCGTTTGAATACGAAATAATAGAAATCGTTTTATTTAACGGAAAAAAAGAGAAAAAATATTTTAAGTTTAATCGAAAGTAACGACAGTTTGAATGCAAAGAGTTTTTCGATATATTCGAGAATTTTTAGTAAAAATTCGAATTAAAACGAGAATAAAATAATGATGTGTTGACTCTCGCGCGGCGTTCAGTCCTTTCTCTGTCCTAATAATCGGCGCGTAATAGACGTCTCGATTCCCACATTTCAATTCCTGTGCGATCTCTCGAGGAGTAAGCGATTCTGTGTGTGCTCTTCGCTCACATCCCCTCCCGTTTGGGTGAACGCCCACTAACCGACACATTAAGGGTCGCCAATCTCTCGCAGATTCTTCCCGTCCATCGTTTGGCGCACCTGTTCTTCGTCTGATTTCGTGGGCATTGAGTCCAACCATCGATGTGTGCGTCCATTGTTTGAAGCGATTGTTTAAGCGTTTTGTCAAACGTTTGCTTACGTTTTCAGTACTTCTGTTCATAAATTTCGTCTTAGAATTCGTAGTATTGTTACGAATAGAGGCGGCGCTAAACGGAATGCACTGAATGTCCACTAAATCGGATGAAAACTTTTGGGCGATATCTTTGTAACGGGCGGTGCGATTGAGACAGAGGTTTCAACAGTTTGGTCGCAAAAGCCTAACGTATCTGACTTTCATTTGCGGTTGAATTTCGATGTTTTCTTTTGTCGTTTTCTTCAATTTCTGAAGGATTTCGACACTAATATCGTTCCAAAGCTCTCGAATGTGTGATAAAAGTGCATTTTGTAGTCTAACCTTCGGTTTGTAATTCTCTCAATTCATACGTTTCTGATCCGAGGGTTCTCTTCACAACCCCGGGTGCGATGTAATGAGGGCTTAGTTTGTTTCTCGTCTCGTGGTCTGCGCCCCGGGATTTCATTTTCGCTTCAATTATTGCGTTTTCTCTCCCTTTTGGGCTTTGAATTAAGAATGCATTTCATGATTAATCCACGGAATAAAAAGCCCGAATGAAATTTAATTGTGGTTCGCACACATTACTAATAATGAAAAATAGAACAAGGTTATGATTAGAAAGTTTAGAATTGGAATACAGATAATTGGTTTGTATTTTTTAACTCAGCTTTCGAAGAAAAAGGAGTATATAGATTCATTTACAGCCCCCTCACCACCACCATTGGAAAAGGGCAAAAATTGATGTTGAGATATTCTTAACCATTAGAAGATAAGTTGAACAATTGGAAGTGTTGGGAATGTATGGACAAATGTTTTTTGAATCTGAGAGTCGAACCATAACTTAGGAAATGCTGTCCATTGCCTTATTACACGATGAGACCCCTCTGCCTAATCTACACAACATTAATTGATTAATTATAGAAGATTTAAAGATTTAAAACAAAATTTTTGAATTGATTTTCAATAAATATATATTATTTTTTCATAAATTTGTTCATTTATTTTATTTATATGTATTTTAGTAATGGGAGGACAAGGGGTTCGGTAAAGCGGAGTTAAATATATTAATGGTTCATTCTTGTTTATTATTTGATTAAGAATACTAATTTTTTCTTCTTTGGTTTAATAAAAAAATTTAAAGCTGATTAATAGGTCGAATGCTATGAGCATACTAAACTTTCCTTGATTCATCTAAATAACCATGGTGAACTATTTTAAATTTTTTTAAAAAAGACTCAAGTTTATTTTCAGAGTTCTATCTATGGTTGCAAAGAGTGAAACATTGTGAAACTTTCACATCAAATAATATCTTTCATTTCACTACAACTAACGCCATCTATTAATTCTACAAAAATATTTGAATAAATGATTTATAATTGGCTGAAAATAATTCTAAATTATATATACAAGAGAACTTTTAATTAAAATTAAAGTTATAGCCATATTAATTATTAGGAAAATAGTTTTCTTAAACATCTCATTCAATGATTTTGATTTCAAACTAGCTAATACTTGAGATTTTTAAA